>VDFB02127053.1:0-15653 GCA_007258455.2 Sequoia sempervirens | reverse complement strand
ATATATATATATATATATATTTGTGCATATATACATGTATATATATACATATATACATACACAAACACACATATATATACGTATATAACTCTGTTTAAATACGTTTCATTTGGTTGTTCAATACAACAGACTAGCATTTGTTTATATTTTTCTACTTTCCATTGCACATACAACAAGCCAGCATACATATATTTGTCATTTTATATTTGGTGTCTCTTGTTCATTCAGGAAATCGATATATATGTGTGTATCCTTTGCCTATCCTTTGAAAATGCAAACAATGGTACTGGTTATTCATTTTCTTCTGCATCTTATTGAATTTGTAAAAGAATGTGTACAATGTTAATTTGTAAATGAATGTGTGCAATGTTTTATTTATAACATTGTACACATCTATTTACAAATTCAATAAGTTGTGTTTGAATTTGTAAATGAATGTGTGTAATGTTTTATTTATAACATTGTACACATTCATTTACAAATTCAATAACCTGTGTGTTTGAATTTGTAAATGAATGTGTACGATGTATTATATATTATGTGTCTATTGTCTCTTGTTCATTGATTAGATCGATATATATGTCTGTATCATTTGCCTATCGTTTGAAAATGCAAACAATGGTACTAGTTAATCATTTTCTTCTGCATCTTTCATGACCTATGAAGGGTTTATTCGATGATTGAAAAATTATTACTACTTGTTTGTGAAATAAATCATTCCTCTTACATGCCTTTTCGCCTTGTGTTGTTTGATTTTTTCGGGTCATGGTGCTAGTGTTTTACATAGGTTTTTTTGGGGTTAAATGATTTCCTCTCCTCATTTTACCATGCACTCACATCCTAGTTTTAGTCAATTGTATCATGATTTTGTCTGTAGAAATGATAGAGGAATTTAGTGGGTTTGACCACATGTCTGCAAAAAAATGATTTTTTGGGGTCTGCATCAACCTTTTTATAAAAAAACCATGTCAATATTGGCATAAATCGACAATCCCATTTATTATACGCCATTTTTGTGAAAACCCTTGCTTGATTTTTTCCAAACTTATGTGCTTAAGGAATTAATCTCATGAAACCCTTGCATGGAATATTATGCATTTATCTGAAAACACACTTCTGTATTCCTGTGACTGAGGAATTATTATTATGATTTCTTGGTTAGTTTTTTGTGCACATTTCTGAAAACCCAAGTCTATAATCGATCTACCTTTGTTAAAATTAATATCCTATCATTGTTGAATACAACACAACTTCTTTCATTTTCTGTACAATGTGATTTGAACATTGATATATATACATACATATATCTACTTATATATAGATATATATGTATATGTATAGATATATGCATACATGTAATTGTGTAATTATATGTATACACAAAGACATGTATACATATATCTATACAAATACATATAAATACATCTATATGTACACATATATATATATATATGTAAACCCAAATAAAATGATGGAAAAAAATTAGATACCCAAAAAAAACATTATTCATATGCATTAATCAGACCCCAAATGAAGTCTAATTGGAGTGTAATGTGTTTTCTATCCGCTGCTAATGTTAGGAGACCAATATGTAGGAGTGATTTTTACTAGGCACCAAAATGATTTTATAAGGTACTAACGTGAATTAGATCCATTAACTTTTGAGGGGATTTGGATGATAAAATAGATATAATTGCATGTTAATAGTGACACAATTAGCACTATTTTATGTTTTGCAATGTTTTTAGTTGTTTCTAGCTTGATTTCAACTTCTTTTTATCGCTTTCAATATAGTTTTTCTGACACTTTATGGCTTACAATGTACAGGATCACTGTCAATCATGGCACCTGGGCAGAAGAGGAAAAGATCGAGAGGGAGGCGCTCGATTAGAGTACCTTGTGGAGTAGCATTCAATGTTCCAGATGTTGTTGATGAACTTGCAGTAGTCAACATCAATGAGGATGTTATTTCTGAAAATGCAGAACAAACCAATCAAAATGATGGTTTTCAACCTATTGTTAATAATACTGATGTAGAAATGGAACCACCACCTACTGACCATATGTCCACCTCAAATCTATGCACAAAAATTTGGACTATGCATGACATGGAAAAATCCATTATAGATGTTGAGGACAATCGAATGTCAATTAGAGGTTTAGCAATCAAATGGGGAATCCCACCTAGCAGTTTGCGGGCATGGCTGAATGGTGTGACATCCACAAAAAGGAAGGGGCCACCAATAGTCCTATCTAATGAAGAAGAAGTTGAAATTGTGTAGTGGTGTAAAGATATGGAAAATATTGGCCATGGCCTTCAAGTGTCACATCTTAAGTCAATGGTGGCCCAAATGGTTGGAGTGAGGCCTAAACCATTCACAAATGGGATACCAGGGAAGTCATGGTGGGTTGGCTTTTGTCAAAGGCATCCTGATCTGACAATTCGAACACCCGAAGGAGTGGACACAAATAGAGCTATAATGCTATGCCCTAAAATAGTTTCTTCATTCTATGATAACTTGAAGGAGTTGTACAACAAACACAATTATGGACCCAAAAAAATATGGAATTGCGATGAAACAGGTGTGCAGGCTGGCAGAAATTGTGCAATGAGAGTTATTGCAAAAATAGGGACAAAATGTGTTCCACAATTAATTTCTAAAAGTAGAGAATGGATCATTGTTCTAGCTTGTGTTAGTGCAGCAGGTCAAGCCATACTTGGTTACTATTTGTTCAAGTCCAAAAGGAACATTAGAAACTATATTGTTAACTGTGAGCCAAGGGCATGCATGGAAATCCAAGAGCATGCTTGGATGACCAAAGAATTATTTGTGGAATGGTTAAAACACTTTGCAAGAAATGTCCCAGGAGGGGTGTCACCAACCAACAGATAACTTCTCATCTTTGATGGTCATGGCAGCCATGTGGCATTCAAAACAATTGAAGAAGCAAAGACTATGGGAATAGATTTGCTTACACTTCTAGCACATTGCAGCCACAAATTGTAGCCCCTTGATGTTAGTGTGTTCTCACCATTCAATAACTACTTCAAATAGCATAGGAGTACATGGCTCTCTACAAATACTCAACTTGAAATTGGAAGGGTAGAGTTGGCAACACTTGCGAGTAAAGCGTTTGCACAAGCTTTGACTCATAATAACATTGCTAGTGGTTTTAGAAGAATAGCAATTTGGCCATTAGATCGACATGCACTTGAATTTGATATGAGGCCAAGCCAAGCTTTCATGGTTGAAGAGGAAGGAACCACATTAAGAGCAGAAAGAGAGGGTAATACAACTGATGATGATGCATAGTTCATGGCAGCGGAGACTTGTTTGAGGATAGCAGGTTGGAATGAGGAACAAATTGGACACTTTGTGGAAACCTTTTATGCAAGAAATCCCTCAAATCCAAAAAATGAAGAAGGATATTGCCCAGAAAACATTGAGGAAACAGAAATTTAACAAGAACCAATAGCTCAATCATGTAATCAGGCAGCTGAAAATGAAGAAAGTCTCAATCTGCCATATGAATTTCAAGATGTAGCTTTGAACCTAGGGGTGCATCTAAATTTCAGTCAAGTGGATGAAGGGTTGTCCATGCCATCACTTCTAGATGTTGATCCTAAATATGTCATCCATTACTTCACAACTGGGAGAAATTGGGAGGCTAAAAATGATGAAGAGGATGGAGTCAAAGGTAATGACTCAAGTGATGGAGACGCTGACTACATGCCATGCACACAAGTCAATGATCAAAAAGCAACAGGCAAGAGAAGCATTTTTTTGCAACTCCCAATGCAAAGGGTGCACCAACCATCTAATAGAGGTCGCAATGGGGTCCTACGCTTAAGTAGGAAATCTCAAATTTTGACATCGAATGATTTTTTCAATTTGTTGAATGAATAAGAGGCACAAAAACTAAGAAACCAATAATTGCAGAAAAGGAGAAGGGAGAAAATGGTTGAAAAGAAGGCAGAAAGAGAAGCAATCCTCATAGAGAGGGAGGTAAAGAGATTGGAGCATGCTACAAAAAAATAGAAAATTGTCGAGGAGAAGCTGAGGCAGTGGCATCAAAAGGAGTTTTAAAGGGAGCAAGCAAATATTGCTCGATAGTTGAAGGAAACCCAAAAGTAGGTGGAAAGAGTAGAAAGAAATAGAAGTAAGAGTACTCCTACAACTCCTCTTCCAGGTCAACATCCAATTTTAAGGGACATGATTAACATTTTTTCTCCAACCTTTGTTGTTCTTAGTAGCCTACAAAACAGGTCTTCTGAAGGCTACTCTCCATAGTTACAGCTAACTCCAAATGCAAATCAGGCATTGCTTGCTTGTATAGCAAGTGCCATACATAACAATCCACAGTCCTTAACATCTTCTCCAGTTGATGCAGAGTCAGTTGACCCCCAAGGTCACACCACTTCTTAATCAGATCTGTGGATGTCTGATTATGATTTTTTTTTGTGAACTTTTTGACCTCAAAGTGTGCTAGAGTGCTTATCGTAAAACTGAATTCTAGTCTATTGTATTGGACAACCAAAGGATACTAGTTTGTTGTATTGGATAGCCAAAGGATATTAGTGTCTATTTTTGTAAAACTAAATGGTAGTATGTTCTGAACTTATCTACTTTGATGTGTTCCAGTGTGTTTTTTGTAAGATTGAAGACCCCCTGTCTTCTTTCCAAATTTGTCTTAACCATGTTTATGTTGTAATAAATTTGATTTCCAAGTTAATGGTCTATGTTTTTTGTGATTCAAAATCAGTTTTGTGTTGGTTTTATTCATCTATCATTTTCTTGGTTATGTGTTTGTTGTATTGATCTAACAAACATTGTTGAAAATTTAAATGCACATTAAGAAATGTATGTAATTGAAATTCAAAAAATTATGTAATATATATATATACACACAGATACAACTATGTATATGCATACATATACATATACATATATATATATATATATGTATATGTATATGTACATATACATATATATATATATGTGTGTGTGTGTGTGTGTGTACATATATGTATACACATCTATATGTAGCATATCCATAAATTGTAAGTGTAAGTGTAAGTGGAAATCAATCTAATTGTAAATTGTAAGTGTAAGTTTACAATGAATATAAAAAATGAAATGAACATCATAAATGAACACAATGTCTACCAGGTCATAGCCAAAGAAAACTCTTGAAAGATTTGACCTGAAATGTCGTCTTATATATATGTATATATATGTATGTATATGTATATATATATGTATGTATATATATATACAGATATATATATTGATATATATATACATACACAACTAAGTATATGCATACATATATCTATACATCTATATGCAACATATCCATAAATTAATCTATTTAAAATTATAAAATTTTCAACACCTACACTTGGAAATCAATCTAATTGTAAATTGTAAATGTAAGTTTACAATGAATAAGAAAAAGAACATTATAAATGAACATAATGTATATCAAGTCACAGCCAAAGTAAAGTCTTGAAAGACTTTACCTAAAAAGTAATCTTGCAATTTGGCATGATCTTTACAACCTCCTAGCCATTTGACATGCCTACCACAACAAACAAACATGGATAATAGATATTAAAATAAATAAAAACACATACTAGATAGAGAACAATATAGAACAATAATTGAAACTTAGAGCCACTTGAACAAAAAATTCCTTAATTATTTGGTGTGTTGAAAAATACATTTACTGAACTACCCACCATGAACATTGTTGCACCACCACTCCTTGTTCTCCCGTGCCTAGAAGAAAATATTTACAACCACAGGTAGTCACAACTGTGGCTAGTAATGTACAAACATCATACAACCTTTAAAATAATGCATGTACAACAACACATAATTAATCAAGTTTAACATTTTAAAAGTTTCATATGGAATACATAAATATATCTAAAAACATATAAATGTTAATAGAATTGTATACCAATATTTTTTCAACTTATAGTCATTGTTTCTCATCACCCTTGGATATATGAGGAATGTACAAAGGATGTCATTCAATGGTCTGTAGTATGGAGATGATATTACTAGAGGAGAATAATTGTGAATGTTGCTGCCTGCTGTCCCTCTTATTTAGAAATTTGAATCTGACAATTGAATGCATTCAATTTGATTGTTGTGTTTCAAATTTGAATTTGTTATAGCATTTGAATTTTTAGCTGCCACTTACGTAGGTTTTTAGAGATGATATGACTAAATTCTGCATTATATTTGGATTCGATGTTTATTTGGGGAGCCTTATATATATGATTTTTTGCATGTGTAATGCCCCGCCAAGGAAACCAATAAAATAAAGTATTATGTAGTGAATTATCCGAGTAATTTTTTTTTGAACATTCGTATATATACAAATGTCTAATGGATTCCAAGACGACGTTACTCATACATTATTATTAAGAACTTCACATCATAATATATAAGTTATAAAACACAAGTACATAACATATACAAGAATGATCCACTTCCATAAACTTAAACAGTTCAAGTCATTTACATGTTCAAATTACATCCAGTGAGATTCTCATAAATCTCAATACATCTAATGATGTTACAATGAGTACACCCTCAATCATGAGGTAAATATACAAAGAGGGTAATCATCTCCTCACATCAGATATCCACATCTGAATGCATTCTGCATCCACTGTCACGATCATCTAAGTAACAAGAATCTGCTACAAATATAATGTCATCTATAAGAGTCTCCAATGAAGGCGTAGCACGGTTTCCACCCAACCGCGTGGAACCTGAAGGTCCACTCCCTCTATGCTAGGAGATAATGAAAGGTCCATAAGATAATCAAACTAACAACAAATAACACACACTACATTACTTGGCTGACTACACTTAATGACATGACCACATCAAACCATAGTATTCACATTTTATGCTTCCAGAGACGACCACAATATAATAGATAACTCTACACAAGAGACTACAATCATGCTTCAGGACAGAGTGTCATCACATAGTTGTTCTAAGTTACCTTGGTGAATCTTCCTAGACTACCGGCCCTCTTCCAGAGTTACCCTGGTAGTCTCTACCAATTCCCGGCCCTTAGATTAACTCATGTGGAGTCAAAATTACCTTTCAAGAAGACAAGGTGTTTGAAAAGCCATTCCAGGCCTTCTCAACCTACCCTTAATCTAAATGAGCATTAAGGCACTAGGTGAGGCATTTATATATCTAAACTTAATTAATGAATTCCCAGGTACATTTATTAAAATTTTCACTGAATTAATAACTTTCATTAGGTTACCCTAGCCACCACTTTGGGTTCCGGCCCCAAACGAAAGCCACTCTTCCCACATATAATGTCATAACTTACTAACAACAAAATAGGACATTCAATACACACATAAAGAAAAACTATGAGTATAACCTTCTCAATCATGACAAGACCATAAATACATAATTCTTCCAATTGAGAAAACCTAACTTGCATGGCTAAGTCCCAAATCAAGTCATGGAAAATGAACAACAAAATACATGAATAAACACTTTACTATGCAGATTTATTCCCTAACCTTTGGAAAACAAGAATTTCGTACCACAAATCAATTTAACTTGTACTTTGATAAATTGATACAGTCAATCCCATAAAGCTTCCTTATACACTATTCAAAAGAATAATTCCAAGCATGTTTCACTAAATCACAGTTTAAATGTCAAGTATATATATCATTCACTCTAAGATAATTAAACCTCATATCTTAAAGACATTGATTTTCACACTAGTTGTAATCTCAACTTTTAAACAAATCATAAACTACTTTAATAGCGGAGCTAAAAAATATAATTATAATTACTTCCAAGGATATCATAAATATTATTCCTACACACAACTTAATTATTTCATTCACAACACTAAAACAATTTCTTTCAAAACTAACTTGTTATAATAGGACAAAATTAAAAGAACTTCAATCTTCTATTAATAAACTCAATATAAAGTTTCAACTTAATTGATCACCTTTTAATATAATTTCAAATTTTAATATAAGATAATTAACATAAATAATATTTTTGTAAGACTTAACACAATTTACATCTATAAATATAGATAATTACTTTTACAATTAAATCAAAAGATAATCAATAATAAGAGTATTACTGAAGGTTGGAAAAGTTTAACAAAACTTAAGCATGCAAGAGATTACTTGGAGTTCACAATTTTCCAACTTGTCATAACTTTAGTCTCACCTGAACCAACACTGTCTACATGTTTAATTCAAAACAACTTTCTATATGTAAAGAGAGCTTAGCGAACTGAAGAAAAATTCAAATTTGGTATGAACATCGAAAGGTGTTACAAGAAAGTGACCAAGAATACATGGCGACGAACTTTAGGGGAGAACTAGAAATTAAAATATTCAGAGTTTAAAGACTATTATAAACGTCAATAACAAGTGTTTAGGTAAGTAGTTAATTTCTAAGGTCAACGATCAAAGAATGATGCCAGGAACTAAATTGCTATTAAGAATCAAGAAACGATTAAGAGGGGAAAATAGCAAGAGTCTTGGGATCTCCCAGTGGACTCATCAAATCCTCAAACATTGATGTGAGATTAAATACTTATCAAAGAAAGGACAACGGCGAAATCAAGAGATTCAACTACGAGGCATGACCACAGGATAAGGCGAAATTGCTAATAGTAGATAATTTAAGCATAAAGATAACAAAAGAATAAGGTTTGGTCCCTTTCAAGTTTTAATTGGAAAATTGAATAGTATGAGGGATCAAACCAAGAAGAGAAAAAGGAAAATTCACTAGTATTTCAAAAGAGACTATAGCTATCAAACAACACCAACTAAGCTGGAAAACTTTGAGGATCAAAACAGAAAATAACACCATGCTGATGGTTACGAATTGCTATAGGGATGTTATCTAATCTAAACTCCATACTATGTTCAAGTGTTGTCGCTGTGACAGGCAGCCAATGGAGTCAGATAAATTATTTATATCTTTAAAATCTTCTTTAAATTCAAGTGCCCCAACTATGACAGTATTTTACTTCTAATTGTTGCAGTTGTATTAGATTATCAACATAATTAATGAGTTTTAATTCCTTAATCTTCCTGTTGTGTTAAGGTAATTTCCTTAAATTGAGGTACTGAAGCACATTAATTATGTGTAACAAAGGTTTAAATTCTCAGACCATCTGTAGCAAATGAAAGAGTATGAAAAGGAAGAGAGAACAACACTGGTGACGCAAAAAGAAACTTTAGCCTTAGAGAACAAGCCATCTAGACTAACCAATTTGAAGATATTTGATGGGGACTTAACTTAACCACTACAATTCACGTTGATGGCAGTATGAGGTGTAGAATGCCACGAGTAAAGCAAGCCCAGGGCGTTTCATTGCAATGACGACAGGGTTAACAAAGAATAAATGCCAGTCTCAAAGAAAATTAATGGTAGACTTAATAACTCAAAATGCATGTCAATTATAATTTTATCTGGAATTACTCTGATAAGAATCATGTTGAACTGGGCTTTTCTAAACTTAACTGCTAAAGTATGGCTGACTCAAACTGCAAGAACCTTCTTGTTCCAAAAATAAATTTTGAGCAAGCACAAAAATTGAATTCTCACTCTGTTATCAGATACAACAGAGGGGCGACCAGAAATAACAAAATAACGGACTTCTTAAGCAATTAGGCTGCAAGATTGAGGAGATTAAGATGGCTCTATCCATTTTTCCTCAACACACTTATAATATATCCAACACTAAATACTTCTTTAACCATTAGCTAGCATCCTATAGGCAATAATTTGTTAGTTTCAAATAGAAGTAATTTGACCAAATATGGTTAAGTGACAGGTTACTATTTGTATCAAAAAGATTAACTATAACTATATGCCCTTTCATGTTCAAATGTTACACCTGTGACAATCTAAAACAAAGGTCAGGAAAATCTAAAACAATTTGATTTAGTTTCTTTAAAAAAATTTGAGATTTTTCTATTTTTTCCTCTAGATCTCATTCCTCGGTCTAATTTGTTTCCATGTTGTTTGTGCAGGTTGCATAATAGATAAATTCTACATATAAAGAACAATCTAGTACCATAAACGATATTCAAAAGATTATATTCGAGTATATACAAATAAAAGAAGAAAATCTGGACTTTTAACCAACTTGATTATTGCAACTTTCAAATCCGATCTGCAGCCAAATCCCAACAATACAGTTGCAAAAACCAAATTTGAGATGAAAACTTTTTCTAGAATATTGTCGTGCAAACTTCTGTCGTGCAAATTCTTCCTACTATTTCCCGTGAATGAAATTCCCACCTATAAAGGCTAATTAATGCAAATTTATTATCTCAAGTTACAACTTAGTGTTTGTAAACATGCATTCCTCAAATTTCTCATGTAGTTAAAAACATTAAATATCAAAGATATTTTAACTTTTGAAAATTAACTCTTTTAAGATACTTGCTTTTTACATAAAACCTTATTTGCACAAGTAATTCATTAATTACTTTTAAAGAAATTCCTTTTCAAAAATCACACATTCTCTTTTAATTAAATGACTTGCTTAATTTTAAATTAACAAATTAAACAATAAACATAACATAAACACTTAATCTAATATTTAAACAAATTTGCATTTAATTAGATATATTAATAATTTAGCCATTGAACTATTTAAACAGTAATTAATTTTGAAATAAAATAATGCAAATAAAAATAACATGACAAGACAAAATGACAAATGACAACAGATGACTATTGGATACTCGTTCGACAAAGAATGATGGTTACACGAGGACCAGACACTATTTCCAAATCAACATGATTTTTATTGGATTAGGGTTCGCTCAGACCTGACAAGCAGGTGGAGCTGATACCCGGTACCTGTATCTGCATAAAACATCACATGTTAAACATATCATCACATATCGAAAAACACACTGTGAAGAAGAATCACAGCGTAATAGGGTACTCACAAGTGAGTAGTGCTACACTGTCTTCTTCACCAGGACTGACAAGCATCATTACATCATAATCATAAATCATATCATGATAATCACATTAAAACTCATAACAACATGAACCATGTCACACACATGTCTACCATAATGTCAGTTACATAAATAAAAAACAACCAACCAAATATCATAAGTAACTTATCAACTGAACAAAGACAAACTAAAACCAACTATCAAAACTGGAGGGACACTATAGCATGTTTGTATGCATGCATACAGTCATAGAAATATAAGCATACATGCAAACATTCATAGAAACATAAGCATACATGCATGTATTTATATAAACATATGCATACATATACATTGCAGAAAATCACTAGTATACATTGCAAAGCAAAAATAACACCTAAATGTGTCACTATTAGCATTTAATTAAAACTATTCTATCATTCAAATCCACTCAAAATTCAATGGGTCTAATTCACATTAGCACCTTTTAAAATCATTTTGGCGCCCATTAAAAATCACTCCTACATATTAATCTCCTATCATTAGCACCGCACACCAAACACATTACACCTGAATTAAACTTCATTTTGGTTCTGATTAATGCATATGACTAATGTTTTTTTTTTGGGTATCCCACTCTTTTCCATCATTTTACCATGCACTCTCTCTGGAAGGTTCTCAAGGCTATGGAAGGTATATATATGTATGTATGTGCATACATACATATATATATATATATATATATATATATATATAACACGTGTGTATACATACATATATAATTTAATTGCATCCCTAATAAGAATTTAGGAGTACCATTGTTTGCACTTTGAAAGGAGAATGATGTTTGATGTTACCTCACACCATGGAGACACAACTTATACATGCATACATACATACATACATACATATATATATATATATATATATATATATATATATATATATATATATATATATATATATATAACACGTGTGTATGCATACATATATAACTTAATTTCATCCTAATAAGAATTATGAGTACCATTGTTTGCACTTTGAAAGGAGAATGATGTTTGATGTTACCTCACACCATGGAGACACAACTTTATATATACATACATACAGTGTGGGAAAAAAAACTAGTAGCATGACCCAACTAAATCAAACAACACATGGCAAAAAGGTGTGTAAGAGGAATGATTTATTTCACAAACAAGTAGTAATAATTTTTCAATCATCGAATAAACCCTTCATAGGTCATGAAAGATGTAGAAGAAAATGATTAACCAGTACCATTGTTTGCATTTTCAAAGGATGGGCAAAGGATACATACATATATATCTATCTGCTATATGAACAAGAGACAACAAACATGTAATATATAATACATTATACACATTCATTTACAAATTCAAACACACAGGTTATTGAATTTGTAAATGAATGTGTGCAATGTTATAAATAAAACATTGCACACATTCATTTACAAATTCAAACACAAAACTTATTGAATTTCTAAATGGATATGTACAATTTTATAAATAAACCATTGCACACATTCATTTACAAATTAACATTGTACACATTCTTTTACAAATTCAATAAGATGCAAAAGAAAATGAATAACCAATACCATTGTTTGCATTTTCAAAGGATAGGAAAAGGATACACACATATATATCAATTTTTTGAATGAACAAGAGACACAAAATATAAAATGACAAATATATGTATGCTGGCCTACTGTATGTTCAATGGAAAGTAGAAAAATATAAACAAATGCTAGTCTATTGTATTGGACAACTTATATAAACACATTGAAACCAACTACACAAGTAGAACCCATGCAAGAACAACAAAAATCTAGATGTCCTAAACCCTTCACAATGATATCAACTGATGATTTGGGATCGTTGAATTTCAAACCAACATTCATGGGATAATACAAGATCATAAACAAAGAGTCTGAAAAGGGAAAAGAAAAAGTAGAAGACCCTTTGAATGCATCCACCTTGACCACTTTAGAACAAACAACAAAAAATTACACAACAAAATTTGATAAACTTAATTATTAGAAACCACTGAATCCAAAAGAGATGAAGAATCTTTATGGAAAAGGTTATGAAATGATGAAACAACTTAGTTATAGTGGAAAAAGATATGGTGCTAGAGAACAAGGTATTTGTGTCCCTATAGAACCTCACACACAAGAAAATACTAGTGGTCTTGGTTATTGCCCCTTGAAAGAAAGAAACAAGCCTTCACTTAACATCAAAACTATTACAAAAGATTCCTCTAAGCCAACATTAACATTAGTGCATCTTGAACTCCTAGATGTTAGTGGCCTTGAAAGTTATCCTTTACAAGAAACAAACCAAACAAAGAAATCCTCGCTTAATGTCAATGTCATCACGTAAAGCACTACTAATTTGAATTCGTTAGATTTTACACCCTCCTGTAAACGAGAGAACAAAATCTCACAATCGAAAGAGTCTTGCGTAGGCATGACATCTTGTCCTAAGCAAGAGATATCTTTGTCACAAAATAAAGGAACATTCTCTACTTTTGATCAAGAAGGTATCTTGTCGAGACTCCTCCAAGATCGTTTGATATCCTTTCCTCCTAAAACATGAAAGAAATTTTACTACAAGACTTCATTTTGTGTATATCATAGAGTTCATGGTAATTATATTAATGAATGTAAGGCTTTAAACAACAAAATGCAACATCTTAAGGAGTGTGGTGCTCTTCCTTGTGTTGAAGCACCTAATTCCTCTAACTGATACTTATTTTCATCCTATTCAGCTCATTCTTGTCCTACACTAAGTGGGGGCAAGGGGTTAGTTAGCCTCCTCCTCATATGTCACTTGTTGATGTCTCTTTTGGCTAGTTAATCACCTTTCATGTACATATAAGAGAAAGCTTGGGATGTGGATGACATGTCTTAAGTTGGCTCACATGTGACATACTTATAGATGATGTAGATCAATTCAAAAACATATGACTTGGCATAGGGATTTTGAATAATCTCTCATGTCTTATTCTACTTCAAGGAAATTTCTCACAGTAATGGTGTTAGCAACTACTTTAAAGTGGGGGCATACATCAATGCTCATGTTTCATTGTGTGATTTTCTTTATTCTTGTGATGTGTCCCTTTCTTGGTGGTGTCATTGGGTTTGATTCCCTCCAAGAGCGTCATATTTCTTTGACTTGTCCTCTCTTGGAGACATTAAGCATGATGTTCCCTAAGAAGAGACCTTACACGAATTCAATAAAAGCAAGAAGTTGGGTACACCAAGAGGGGAAATTTTGAGCAAAACAAAAAGTTTCACTAGAAACACGTACGCGTTACGGATCAGGTACTCAAGCCTAAATCCGAAAGCGTACGCATTCAACTTTGGGTATGCGAACCTAAAATACATACGTGTTTCATGGAAGTTTTTTTTTAATAAGCGACTGTATTTCATTTTTCCTCACCATTTTAGTCCACGCTAGAGAAGAACAGAGGAGATCACGTACACATTTCAAAGGCCTTGATTGAAGAAAAATTTGACTACCACCTCCTCCCATTGACACAACCGACCTCATCGACCTCCAGATTGGTTGAATTCTTCCTTTTTTTTGGTTTTGTAATTAGTATTCAATTTTTGTTTGTTTAGTGTATTTTAGTTCAATGTTTTATAGTTTTTAATTGTATTATTTAAATTGTAAATTGAAAACCATAAAAACTAAAACTAAATTAGACACATTTAACTTAGAAATCAAAACCCTAGAAACCCTAGAAACCCTAGGTTACAAAATTTACATGGGTCCCTAAAAACTAATTTACACAGGTTAATCCTTGGATCTAAACCCTAAAATGTAAACCTAAAATGGGCTATTTACCCTAAAACGTAAACCTAAAACCCTAAATTAGGGCTCCTCAAGGAGGTTTAGATTACATTTTATATTTGACATAACCTTCTTTGTATGATTTTTACTCTCACTCATGGTTCTTAGTTTATTTAGGGTGGAAGCGATGAAAAGTTCAATATTAGGGGAATTTGATATAATAGAAGAGGTAAAATAAGGACGTGTAGTAATATTTGATGACATAACATGTAGGGAGGGATCACAAATTATAGTCCATAGGTTAGGTACACTTTGGTATGTCATTGGTGATCCACACAACTACTAATAAAATTCATAATTGACTAATAAAGGAGGTACAAACAATCGATGCATAGATCTATATTTTAACCAACAAATTGATTTAATTATAATATGTTCACATAATATAAATTTGAAAGCTAATTTTATCTCAGAAAACTTCATGATTGTATAATTTAACTTGAGAAAGTGTACCAGTGAAGTAAAATAATGTGCCTCATGTGAAACTATGTGCTTGATTTAATAAGTTCATATATCATGATGCTAGTTGATATGAGCATGTAATCACTCTATATCAATGTTGTTACCTTATATAGTGTATGATGTATTCTCTTAAAAAAACATAGAAATGCAAGTCATACTTGTTAATCTAGACTATGTGCAATATGGATAGAGCTAGACACATAAATGTTATTAAATCAAATAAATATTAAAATGTCAAGCATGAATGATTTCTACCCATTTCTCTTATTTGGATGAGATCCTTTGTGGATTGTGTAAAGATGCATTATGATCATATTTAAGCC
>VDFB02127052.1:0-12807 GCA_007258455.2 Sequoia sempervirens | reverse complement strand
AAGGAAATGAATGATGATGCAGTAAATGATAATGATAATGAACCAAACGTCTGCATTGTCCTTTACAAATAGTCTAAAGAAACATGAAAACCATTGGCCTTTTAAAACTCTTGATGCAAATCCAATATGCAGTTATGTACCATGACCTAAAAATGGAATGCAACTAAATGAAACTGACCATTTTGTTGAGCCTTTTGGCTAGCCTACTTAAATCATCATAGAGCGGTTGAAAATGTTGGAAGTGTGTACAAGCATCAGAGGGAAAATTAGAACCAATGATGACCTAAGTACAACTTTCATGATTTTTGATATAGCAAGTAAACACAAGTATCTAGGTATAATTGAAACTGATGACTCGAAGCATTTCTTGCATGAACAGACAAAGAAAATCCTCTTTCCTTGCCACTCTAGTTTAGTACATCATCGAGTGTGCTCCAGAGAGATGATATTGAAAATTAAACAACCATTGATCAAAAATGAAATACTATTATTCCAAACATTATTCAGATTATAGATCATCCAGATATGAGTCATGATAAGGTACACAACTGAAAGCTAGTGTGATATGGATCATGATTGGATGTTTTGGTTTGATTTGGTTGTTTTTTTTTTGTATGATTGGCTTCGATGTCATTGTCTCATTGTTTTGGTAAAACTTGAAAGTTGATTGCCCCCAATATGCCCATGTTTGCCCTTGGTATTGACACAACTTGCTGAAATGAATATGTACAATAATCAGGCCATGGTAAGATGTTATCGCTCAAGGTAAATGATGATAGCATGGTGCTGGTGTGGCCTTTTAAGATGATGAAAATGATGTATGAAAAGGAAGGCTGAAAAGTTAAATGCAGAACATGAACAAATAGATGGAAAGCTACAAATAGCGTCTGTTTGCCAGATTTTCACTATTTGTTTTTATTGCATGCATTTTTCTTGTCAATAGACTGCATGTCGCCAGGTTTTCACCCTATGACTCTTTTTTTTTTTTGGTTGCTACCGAGATGCCTGTTTGCCAGGTTTTCACCAGGGTAACCATTTTTTCAAGACATTTTCTGATTTTTTTGTATTTCTTCAGGACTTTTTCTGATTTTTTTGTATTTCTTTAGGACTTTTTCCGATTTGTTTGTATTTCTTCAGGACTTTTTCTGATTTTTTTGGATTTTTTCAGGACTTTTTCTGATTTTTTGGATTTTTTCAAGACTTTTTGATTTTTTTGGATTTTTCAGGACTTTTTCTACTGTTTTGGATTTCTTCAGGACTTTTTTTTTTGTATTTCTTTAGGATCTTTTTTTGATTTTTTTTTTTTGTATCTCTTCAGGATCTTTTTCTGATGATGATAACCACTTTTAGACATAATAATTTTTTAGGTGCATGCTATTGATAGGTTCGTCAAACATATCCCCTTCTGGCGTCGATAACTTGTAGGCTCTTGAACCATAGACTGCGATAACCACGTAAGGACCTAGCAAATTGGGTTCAAACTTTCCTTTCTTCTCTCTGTCTTGCTGATTGCGTGGGTTTTCTTTCAGAACAAGGTCACCCACTTGAAAGGTACATGGATTTACTTTGTGATTATAGCCACGAGATATCATCTGTTGATATGCTTTTAAATGATCGGCTGCTCTTTGTCTATTCTTATCTAGGAGTTCCAGTTCTTGGAGTTGGAAAACTCTATATTCATCACCCGTTGTAAGACCTTTCAATGATACTCTAAGTGAGGGAATCTCAACTTCTAAAGGTAGTATGGCTTCTACTCCATAGACAAGAGCAAATGGCGTTGCTCTTGTTGGCGTGCGGATACTGGTTCGATAGGCCCACAAGGCAGGATTGAGTTAAACGTGCCAATCCTTCCCTGAATCATTCATGCCTTTTTCAAGATTTCTCAATATTGTTTCACGGAGGCCTCTACTTGGCCATTCCTGGATAGTAAGGTGTTGAATATCTATGCTGAATGAAATCTCTCACAAAGTTCATCAACATCTTGATTTCCTGAATGGACGTCCATTATCTATAATAATGGAGTTGGGAATGCCATACTGACAAATAATATAGTTGAGTATGAATGATGATATTTGTTTGCTAGTAACTTTAGTAAGAGGGACTGCCTCAATCCACTTAGTAAAATATTTTGTAGCTGTGATGATGAACTTATGTTCGTTTGATGAAGAAGGATGAATCTTGCCCACTAGATCTAACCCCCATTGAGAAAATGGCCAGGTTGGCGGGAATGGTTGAAGTTCCTGTGCAGGAGCATGAATGAGATTCCCATGACCCATTATTTTGAGCATGTTTTCACAAAAGTGAATGATCTCTCCATTGTGGTGGCCAGTAGTAACCCATTCTAATCAATTTCTTGGATAAGGTCACCACCTAAATGAGTAATTACCAGATGCCACTCATGAACTTCTTCTTGTAAAGCTTTGTCGCATTTCATGTTCAAGACATCGGGCGCAGGAGTATCATCAAGAACACTGCGATAAAGGTGTCAGCAATGAGTGTAGCTTAACGGATTGGCGTGATAAAATTGCGTTTTTGGTTATGGGATAAATCGGGTGGCAAGATATCGTCTTTGAGGTAGGCATAAATTTTTTCATACCAAGGTGAATCGGATCCTACCAAGTGGAAAATTATTTGGCTTTCAGGGGTATCATAAGCAGGTGTAAATGATTGTTCCACCAGAAATTCATAACGAGTCTGAGTTTCTGGGAGTTGTAACAATGATGCAATCATAGCCATGGCATCAGCTGCCTTGTTATCAAGCCTTAGAATTTGTGTGAATTTGATGTCCATAAAGTACTTCTTGAAGTCATCAACCATCTTTTTATATGGTAACAATTTGTCATCTTTGGTCTGATAATCATCATTGATCTGATAAATGACTAGCTGTGAGTCGCCATATACTTGTAGTTCTGTAATCCTCCATTCCAGCGCTATTTTAAGCCCAGTGATCAATGCTTCATATTCGGCTATGTTGTTGGTGCATGGAAACATCAGCCTATATGATCGAGGAATAGTGTGTCCTTGAGGGGTGACGAAAAGTATGCCTGCCCCTGATCCATGTTGAGTGAAAGAACCATCAAAATATAAAGACCATGGTTGTTTATATTCTGCAACAAAAACATCAGCATCTGGGAATTCAATGTGCAAGGGATGGTTTGCTTGCAATGGTGCTTCAGCTAGTTGATCTGCGACAACTTGTCCTTTGATTGCCTTACGGTCAACATAATGTATGTCAAATTCACTCAAAATCATTACCCACTTTGCTAACCTTCCTGTCAATGATGCTTTGCTTAATAAATACTTGAGTGGATCAATCTTTGAAACCAAATTGATTGTATGGGTTAACATGTAATGCTGAAACTTTTGTAGCAAAAACTACTGCCATACAAGCCTTCTCAATAGAAGTGTAGTTGAGCTCATGACTTGTTAGTGTTCTACTGATGTAATAAATTACATGTTCCTTTCCTGTAGAGTCTTCTTGCGCTAGCAGTGCCCTCAGAGATGTCTTTGTTGCAGCAATGTATAAAATTAGTGGTTTGTCTGGATTTGGTGGTACGAGAACTGGTGGAGTCATTAAATACTATTTGATTTGTTGAAAAGCCAATTCACATTTGTCATCCCACTTGAAAGGAACATTCTTATGCAGTAGAGTGTGAAAGGTAAATTTTGTCAGCCAATTGTGTAATGAACCTTCTTATAGACTGCAGTCATCCCTGTAGAGATCTCAACTGACTAATGTTCTTTGGTGGAGGCATTTCCATAATTGCCTGTACTTTCACAGGATCTACTTCAATTCCTTTTTTTGAAACAATGTACCCCAAGAGTTTTCTAGATTTGACCCCAAAAACACATTTCTTGGGGTTGAGGCAAACTTTGAATTTCTCTAATCTTGCAAATATTTTGGACAATATTTCAAGATGTCCTTCTCTCGTGTATGATTTTGCCAATATGTCATCTACATAATCTTCCATGAAGATATGCATCATGTCATGAAATATTGTAGTCAAGGCTCTTTGGTGCAGTCTCACATTCTTAGACCAAAAGGCATGATGTTCCAACACAAGTTCCCCATGGACATGTAAAAGTTGTTTTCTCCTAGTCTTCAGGTGCAATCTTGATTTGGTTGTAGCCAGAAAAACCATCCATTAATGAATACATGGCATGGCCAGCTGTCAGATCAACTATGGTCTCGATGTTTGGTAGTGGGAAGTCATCCTTGGGACCATGCTTTATTAAGATCTCTGAAATCTATGCATATTCTCATAGTTTTATCTGGCTTGGATAAAGGAACAATGTTGGAGATCCATTATGCATAGTCGATTGGTCTTATGAAGCCCACATCAAGGAGTTTTCTCAATTCTTCCTTAACCAATAATGCAACATGAGGGTGCATCTTTCTGAGTTTTTGTTTCACTGGCTTGGCCCCTAGTTTGATAGACAAGTGATGCATGATAAGATCAGGATCAAGACTAGGAATGTCAGTGTAAGACCATGAAAATTTTACTTGATTTGCTTTCAGGAATTCCATGAACTTTGGTATTTCTTTCTCTGTCATTGATGCAGCTAACTGTATAATTTTTGGTTTGTCGGAAGTCTCAAGATTGACAACATTTGTAGGCTCAATTAAAATAGGTGATCGCTCATGGTAGTGCTTCAGGAGAGTGTCAAGATTCCCATCATCTGGTGCCTCAGAGAGGTTTTCACCATCTGATACGCTCTTTATTTTATCTTTTGTTTGATCTAATATTGCCAGATTCTGATTTTCACCATTAGATCTCTTTTTTTTATTTTTACTTTTGCAGCTAGGAGAATTGACACTCTCCTGATCAAAGACTTTATATCAAAAATCATTAGTGGAACAATCATCTACATCTTCTGCCAAAAGGAAGTTTACAATAGCTTCATCACTTGGAAACATAGGTATATCAATAGGTTTAGATGAATCCCAATCAATGAGATCGGGATAAATCAAAGGTATCGGGTCATCAAGTTGCGTGAAATCAGCTATGGTTATGGTCATAACAAAGTTGTTTGTAGGATCTATGGTATGAGGTGGATCAATGATGACGTTGTCCTCATGATAATCTTGTTCATTTAGATCTAACTCAGTATCACGAGAATCATAGTCAATTTGTGGTTCAGATTCTTGTGGTTGGGACCCTGACCCTTCACCTTCAATTAGAGTTGGGGCATACTGGTGTATTACATCAACCTCTTTATCCCTTCAGAACTCATCATTATAAATGGTGTCCCATTCATATTCAATAGAGTCTATGTTTGAATTGTTATCCACAAAGTTTTGAACTATTGCCAAACATGCTTTTCGTGAATCTGAGCCTTCTTGCAATGTGAAGACAGTGCCATGTAGTTGTTTGGATGTGCTTTCTTTGGAGTGAGTATCATAACCCAATCTAGTTTTCTCTTTGGCTACAAGTCCATGGAGGTGAATAGGTTCAACTACTCCTTTCCTTTTTCCAATAGGACCTTTATCATAGCCCATCTTCTGCATGAATGAGTACGCTTTTCCATATTTGTCTGTGGGTAATTTGACATTAAAGACTGCTTCATCTTCATCTTTATAGAGCCAATTTAGAATTTTTATATCCTCAGGATCTTTCATGGGGAATTTTTCTTTGATGAATTGTCCATTAAATTTTGTGATTGGCTCTGTTGATGGTTGCTTTGATGTTGATGCCACTGATATTTGATGTTCCATGATAGACGGTTGTCCATGTGATCAAGGTGATGTAGGTAAATTGGAAAGACAAAGAGAGTACTCTCCAACTCCATGGTCCTTGAATTTCAATTTTTTGTCAAAACTATTGGTTAATTGACTGATTTGTATGCCAATCTTTAGAGAGGTACTAGCATGAGCTTCTCGATTGTTAGGAACCAAAGTATCTTGACTGGATTTTATGTTGGCACAAGTTTGAATATTTGAATTATCAGCTGGTATCATGATTTCCTGTCCATCATAAGAAAACTTAAGACATTGATGATAGGTTGATGGGACAACTTGCATTTCATGGATCCAAGGACAACCCAACAAGATGTTATATGCAAGATAACGGTCCAATACTTGACAGAAAGTATTCTTGATAAAAGGACCCACTCTAATTGGTGGCATGATTAGACCCTTGGATGCTCGTTCTCTCATCATCATAAGCTTTTATGGTAATCTTTCTTCGGAATCAATAGAGTCCTCTAAAATCCTAAAGCCTTAACCAACTTCATGGTACAATGTTAAAACTAGCACCTCCATCTATTAGAACCTCGCCTGACATGAAACTTGTGAACCATTAATATTTCTAAGTACAATGATGAAAAGGAAAAGGGTGAGGAAAATGTTTTACCATGGCTTGAAATTGGTTCACATCCAAATCGCTGATACATTTGTTTCAAAGAGGGCCTTTTCAAGAATTTCCTTATGGGATGGGAAATCTTCAATAGTTCGTAAAATAGAAATTTGAGTGGGAGTTTTCCTCAAGTTGATTGACCAAATCATATTGATGTTGAGGTGGGAGGTTCAATGGATTTGAAGAGGCACCCTTTAAGACAACTCTTGGCCATGCCAGAAAGCATGTTGTTGGGCGCTGACTTCTCTATATTCCACCTTCTTGTTGACTTTAATGACATTTACCCCGGGCCATTGTCTATGTAGAGATGATTGATTATATGATCATCATTGATATGATTCACATTTTTTTTAGAAGACTCACCCTTTTGATAGTTGGGCAAAGGGTTGCGAAATGCTTGGTGGTCTGCATTGGATTGTTGATGTCCTTCTATTGTAATGATGTCATTGTCGATTAAGTCTTGAATGGCATTCTTCAAGGCTTGGCAATTATTTGTGCGATGACCTTTGTACCGATGATAATCACAATAGTATGTCTCATTCCATGATGGAGGCTTTACATTGGGTTCATAATTTCATTGAGGCAGCAAAGTAATGACATTTTTGGCCATCAACTCTTTGAATGCAGATTTTAAAGATTGACCCAATGAAGTGAAAGTTCTTCTATTAGAGAAGAATGAAAATCTTTGTGGATTTGTATTCGAGGTGTTCCCTAAGGAATTGTGATTGTTATTGGTTCCTCGGTAACCTTGGTTGTTGGAAGTCCCTTGATTGGGAGTAGAGTGTTGATTTATATTGTTCCTTGGAGGAGAAGGATTATTTCTGTGATTTGCAATTGAGTTGACATTGTTGTTGTGAATTTTTGGAGTACTAAGGACAAATGGCTTGGTCGAGGCATGATTCGCATCAACAACACCATCATTCACCATATTTTTGTTGTGAGTCCAGAATTTAGACTTGTCCTGATTATTATGATGGTTGGATGAGCTAGGATTGTCTTTGTCATGTTTTATTATTTCTCTTTTGAACAAGGCATTTTCAATGGTTATGGCATCTTCAATCATTTTCTCAAAAGAAGGACAATGTAAGTTCAAATGATAGCTCATTTCTGAATTTAAACTGTTAATGAAGGTAACCATTTTTTCCTTTTCAGGAACAGTATGTGGATATCTGGTGAACATTCTTCTCCATCTCTAAAGAAAAATAATGAAAGATTCACCTAGTTTTTGTGCAACTTTACAAAGATCTATCATGGTGATCTGCTGATGTATGTTGTAGGCATATTGTGATATGAATAAGTTGATTAATTCTTCAAATGTCCTAATGGGAGGTGTAATCTTAGATAACCATTCCATAGAGTGAACTCCAAGGCTCCTAGGAAACAATCGCATCAAGTAAGTGTCTTCGTGAGTGAATTCCAATGTCATGTTTTTGAAGTCTCTAACATGATTGATTGGATCCGATTTCCCATTATAGTGATCAAATTTTGGCATTTCACAATGCTTGGGAAAAGGAATCATGTTAAGACTTCGATCGAAAGGATAAGGACAAATGTCCTCTAGAGTATATTTCTTTGTGGTTTTTCCCCATTGTAATTCTTTAACTTGTCCTTGAAGTGCCTTGATTTGTTGAGTCAAAGAACTAAGATCAGATAGGGGTGTTTCTTCAAGTTTATTTTTCAAGTTTTCAGTATTAAAGCCATGAGGCAATTTAGCCCCTTGTTCGGCTAGATAGCGAAAATATTTTTCCTTATCTCGCTGCAAGATCTTTTCGATGGCTTTGTGAAATTTTGGATCTTGCTCAGCCTCTCTAAGACATTCCTCATCTTGTTCCTCATCACTATCTATCTATGTTTTGTTCATGTCTTTGTATTGGTGGAACGGATTTTCTTCTCTGTTATCTGTATCTTTGTCAAAAAGTGGATTACGATTCATGATGTAAAGAGGATTGCTTCTTTCACCCTCTTCTTGAACGTTTTGAGTATAACCTTCTTGTTGGATTTTGTCCTTCAATTTATTGAATTGGGATCTTGTGAAGATAGGCATATGATTTTGAAAAATTCTGCTAAACTTAGATCCTGGTTTTTGACAAGTGCAATAATGATGATATCTTGATCTAAAAGGATGTGGAATCTTATGATATGATCTAAGATGTTCCTAATTTTTTATTGTGGCTTCCAATAATGAAGGATTTCAGAATCCTATTAGGGAAGTTGAATCAATAATTAGAAATTTGTTTGAGAGATGCACTCTTAAAGTTTTGATCTTTGTTTTCGAAGAAAGGTTCCAAAATCACTGAAGGATTTGATTGGGATGTGAAGGATATTCTATAGAAGGTTGTGGTATGTTGTCAAATTCAAGAGGTTGATTATGATTATGTCGTTGTGATAGAGCTAATCTCTGATAATAAGCTCGAGAATCTAAGGGATCTACAACATACTCATCAGTGAATCCTCTAACAAAGTCTTGGTATCTATGAAGAAATCCTCAGTAATGAAGCAAGACGTGCCGACTTTTGTACAAGAATTTTCTCTTTTGCAATGTTTTCTTGTATCCTAATGTTTTCTTGGGTTTTCTGATTCTTTTGGAGACTGATTTCTTGGGAAATTTTGTTGATTTCCAATCTCTAAGCATGAGAAAAGTATTGGGAATGTTATTAGACCAAAGGTATGAATAACTTTTGAATGCTTTCAGTTGTTATTCTTCATATTCATTTTGGATGATCTTTCTATCTGAATTAATGCAATGGAAGACACAACAAACATTTTGAAGAACAGTTGTTTTTTTAAGGCCCTATACTAACATGAAGTGTTTGATCAAGAAAATGTTTACAACAAATACTTTCACAGGTTTTGCACATGAAAGACAATTCAAGCAGACTCACTCTTAATGCTCAAGTAGGTCATTCTAATAATCAACAGCCCACATCTTAGAACTGTGTTGACTCACACAGCCGTGTCACCCCCGAAGGATGCCCATGTTTTGTCTTTCCAAGCGCATTACCGTAGCTATGGAAGTGGATACCGAATCCCCTGAGAAAACGGTCCTTGGCAGTTATATGGTGAGTGTCTTGGGGGCAGATTCTTCCCTCCCCTTGCACTGTGATTATTAGGATGTTCAAAAATTGACTTCGGCTGGCTACTACACTAGGTTCATAGTAAGGGTTTCTGTTCGGTGCGACAATAATAAACTCCCTCAGGAGACCTCCCAACCTTTAGAAAAAAGGCATTGGGGATGGCTATCTTACACACTACCGACAAAAGTGGGTTTCCCTAGATTTTCTTTTAAATTTTATAGAAGGGAGGAATAGCCTCGGGTTTGGCTTTGAACTCCACTTGAGTTGTTCTCCTCAGGGTACTTTTTCCCCACTACAGGCTCTCTAAAGGATGTAATTAAAGCAGTAAAAATTCATGAAATTTGGAAAGGAAATTTTGGTATTCTAATCACCTAGTTAAGGGGAGAGCATAGACCTATTTCCACAGACAAAGCAAATAAATGTTCATTTTAAAATCCAAATCACAATGATCTAATCTAAGTGAAGATATTGCTTCACAAAAACAAGTTATTCAATTTTAATTGCAAGATCATTGTGTGGTGACTATCCTAGATTACTTCATTTTATCTAGATGTGGCTATCCTAGGATTGCTTCATTTTAAAATCCAGAAAAAGAAAAAGAATTTTGTTTGCAGAAGGTGTCAGACTCATAATTCTATATTTTTCTTACAATCCAAATGCTCTGTGTTCTAAGGTATATGCACCGTAACGTAAAGTATATCCACTTAACAAAAGGTATATGCACTGTAATGTATGGCATATGCGCTAGAATAGAAGGTATATGCGTCGAAAGAAAGATTCTATATGCTCTTAAAATAGTTACTATATGTGCCAAAGGAAAGATTCTATATGGGCTTAAAACAGTTACTATATGCACCTGAAACAAATACTATATGCAATCAAACAAATTCCTATATGCTAAAATATTACTATATGTCTAATCCTGCAAAACAAAAAAGAGTCAAAACTCGTGATGCAATCAAGCAGAATGTCGAAGGCCAAACGCCAATTTTTGAAAGTTGACTTTTGCAATAAGAAAATGTCCAAAACTTGCAGAGAATGTTAAATTTGTGGGGTTCAAGCCCCATGGTGGTGCTTAATTTATGTGTGTGTGAAAATGTATCAATCTAAATGAAATTCAAACACATATCAATAAGACATTAAATCAGGAAAAATTGAAAAGAAAAATAGAACAAGCAAAATGTGACCGCAGCTCTTCCCTCGAATTGTCTTATTCTCTCTAACTCCAACGCTTTTGTTGTTTCCAATGGCTCTCGATCAGCATATCAAGCCTCAACAAAATGAACAAATAAAGAACAAGATTTTAAAATGCACACTATGCTAAATGCAAGGCTATGCTAAGATGAAAGTATTGTTGTGATGCTAAAAGGATATGATCGTGATAAGCTTATCATACGGCATGTTCGTGCATTTTCGTATGTATGTGTAGGTAACCAAAGCTTGGATTTGTATCGGCATTTATAGAGTTTTAGAAAGGATTCGATTGGCTGATTTGATTAACGGCCTGGATTAAGCTTGTTCGAATGGACGGTGGAAGATTTTCGAAAGTGGAGAGGGAGATAGAAGGTTTCCCTTTTCCTTCAATTTTCGTCATTGAGATCCAAAGGGAAATTGCCATTCTGAAGTATGAGTTAGAATTAAATAAAATAAATTTATTTAATTTGGAAGTGAAGACGGATATAGAAACTCGCATAATTAAATAAATTATATTTAATTATGTTTTAGAAATGAATTTAGAGTGAGAGGAAAACTATTATATTAAATATTTAATTTAATTTAATTATGGGATGAAGAGAGTATTCCATTATTTGAATATTCAAATATTCAAATTTTAGAATAATATGATAATTAAAATAAATAATCGTATTTATTTAATTTAATTAAGAGGAATGTGGGAAATGTTAATAATTAAATAAAATTATTTATTTAATTATGGTAGAAGAATTAGAAAATGAACAATATAAATAAATAATTAAATTTATTTATATGTAGATGACTTTAGGAAAATTAATTAAATAATTTATATTTAATTAATTAACAAGCTTAATCATGACCATTTTTAGACGTATACAAGTCCCACCTTAAGGATGAATTTTTTTATTTTTTTAGATTCCAGTTCTCGACAATTGAAAACCTGTTTCAGGAGATTTTACTAGTAGGAGAACTGATTCATTATTAGTGGAGAATGAGTCCCACTGGTCATCAACAGTGATTTTTCTAGCATTCCAGAATCTTCTCAAATCTACAATCTACCTCCAAGTGCATTTTTTTTAGCCTCTTTCAATTTTGTTTTGCATTTGTTCATATTTTAGTTCATTCTTGCATACATCACTATGTTTTGAAACATTGCATATTACATTAGTTTTGCATTAATAATCAGTAAATTATATCATTTAGTTTCATCTACATCATTGCATTTAGCCTTAATTACATCATGCAATCTTTTGTTTGAGTGAACCATCAAAATTTTAGGGTTTTATCTCTCTCCTTTTAGGTGAAATATCCTTAAGAGCACAAGAGAAGCACATAAAACAATAAAATTGTTGGTTTATTTTGGTGAACCTGCATATTGAACACTTTATCTTTCTGATTTCAATTGTATCTTGCATCCTAGGTTTCCTTTGCATTGACATTCAATTATGTTTTTTTTTGCTTTTGCATCCTAGGGTTTCTCAAATTGCATTAGTGAAAGACTCATTTAGACTTCATTTTTGCTTATCATATCATTCAAAACCTAAAAATTTGCATTTTAATCCTCATTATACATCTAAAAAGCATTGCAATCACTTCAAATTTTCTAAAAAGCATAAAAATATCTCATACCTGGACTCGTTCGCCACCCTGGGTGAATCAGTCCACCTGCACATTTTAAACAACATTTTCAGGCATTTTCTAGGTATTTTTTGCATTACAGTTTTCTATAGTTAATTTTTGTTATACTTTCTAGATTGTTTGCTTTCTCTTCTTTCTTGCATATTAGTTTACTTTTATTCATTGTTATCATGGCTTTTTCTTTTACCAAGTTTTGGAATTCATTGAAATCCCTAGTAGACATGTCCAATTGTGCTTTTGGCTATGACCCTAGAGGCCTTGAGCTTCCTCATGATTGTCCTCTCCGTGATGTAGACATCATTGGAGAAGATGATTTTAGCATGAACAAGTTCTTCAATTCATGCCTTGACAACCTTGAATCCAATGCATCCTTTTACCCATCCATGAAGTCACAAGATCTTCTTACTATTACACCCCTTGATCACTTTGGATACCTATATCCTGAAACAAATGAAGGACCTAAGTTCCCTCCATCAAGTGGACCTAGTTCCTATAAACAACCACATCCTCATCCATTTCATTATAAAAAATTCACAAACACACCA
>VDFB02127051.1:0-12176 GCA_007258455.2 Sequoia sempervirens | reverse complement strand
TCATCCCTATTCAATCTATATATGAGCCCCTTACCTATCAAATAGGTTCCCTCACTTTTATCCAAGGTGGTTTACTCCAAGATCTTTTTATTCCTTCAATATCACATCCACCTCATGATAGACTTGCATCTTGTTTCATAAATAATACATACCCCATTGGCAAACAAATATGTCAAAGTATGAACTACAAAGGCAAAGGATTAGGCATTCACGAACAAGGTATCCTAGAACCCCTTTATATCCAAGAAAATCCATATTATCATGGCCTTGGTTATACACCTCACGCTCAAGACATTGATACCCATCGTAAGTCCACAATCCATCAAAATAAACCTAAGTATCCTAGTCCATCAAACCTTCCATCTATCCTAGGTCCTTATCATAGTCCATCAAACTTTCCATCTATCCTTGGTCCTTATCATCCAAACCCTAGTTCATCAACCCTTCCATCCATATTGGGGCCCTACATCCCTCCATCTCCTATTCATCAAGAACAACAAAGGCACACATCCATGATTCCCTCTCAAAATTCTACCTACTAATTTAACCCATCCATAAGAGCTCCATATCATTCATCTCCATCCACCCATCCCATTGCTCTTGGAAGCAATTTGGGTGCCAAATGTCAAAAGCTTCCATATCAAAATCCACATATATTAAAGGATCAACATGTCTCCTCGAAGAGACATGCAAAAATAAAAGAAAATCTGATCCAAAGTCAAAAGCAAAAAATTCAAAGGCCACAAAGGCCCATAAATCAAAAAGAAAAAATTCAAAGGCCACAATGGCCCATAAAGCAAAAAGAAGAATCACAAAGGTCACAAAGGCCCATGAATAAAAAATCAAAGTCAAAAGCTATGTGGATTCCTAAAAGTCTTGTAGAAGCAATAAAATCTAAATTGGCATCCAAATTTGCTAATCCAAAAGCTTCCTCCAATCTTCCATCTAAAAACCTATCACCTTCGAAATCTATTTTTACTCCATCAATTCACCACCCTTCAAGATGTGTGCCAATGTTGATCTTTCCATCCTTTCCATCTATCCATCAACAAGCCTTCCAACCTCCTATCCATTATCCAACATCCATCCCCCATTATCCTCCTTTAATCCAAACCTTTGCATAAGTCCTTAGCTTCTTCCATCATACCATTAATCTACCAACATTTATGCATCTAATCCTCCTTGCCATGGTTTATTAGAGCACATATTCAAGGGATATTAGTTGTGAAACTTGATGCTTGATTCCTCCCTCCATCTTCCTATCATGCATATATTATCTTCCATATTCATTTATCCCTACCCATATCCTATCTTCCATATTCCTCTCACACATTACACTTGGGGGAAAGTTCCATCCCTCTTATCATGCATATTCATGATCCTCTTTACGTTCATCCTTTACCTTTCCACCTTTGATCTTGACAAGGTTAAGGATATTCTTGAACATCGTATATCTTATCCTATACACTTCATCCATATCTTTCGTACCATATCCTTCACTGTATCCATATTCCACCATCCTATCTTAAAAGTACTTAGGCATTGTGTCCATATCTTATCTATTTGATCTTGATCATCCTATTTATTGGCCCTATCCTTGCATTATTTCATTCCATATCTCCTAGTTTATCAAAATCCATGTCCCATTTCCTTCCTTTAAGATTAGGGGAAAATTACAAACACATGCTTTGGATTCCCTTTCATATCCTTATGTGTTACCATTCCATCATAGTTCACATCCTTATCATTTAGCCATGTTTAACTTACCTCCAATGTTGGTCATCATGTCCCTTTGCAGCCTTGAATCTTATCATGCAAATCATATTTAAGCCTAGCTGTAAAACATTATCCAATCCACATATCTTTTGTCAATCAAACATCATCAATCATCAATCTTATCATACTTAGAGGAATCAATGATCCTAAGTACTTACCATCATCATGCCTTATGGAATCAATCATTCCTGACATTTTAATCAATCAACCATTATCATCTTTTGACAAAAGATATGTTGCTTGTGTGACATGTTTTGCAGTGAATCTTTCATTTTGATCTATCATTTATCCATGGTTGCACTACCTCTAGTGTGGGGCAACTAGTTCCTTCAATCAATCATATCACATTTCATCTCACTCCATCTTTAAAACTTCAAAAAATCCAAAAAAAATCATACAATGTCCTAAAAAAATCATAAAATGTCCTGAAAAAAGCCATAAAAATCATAAAATGTCTTGAAAAAATCCAAAAAAATTATAAAATGTTATGAAATAATCCAAAAAAACCATAAAATGTCCTGAAAAAATCCCAAAAAACCATAAATGTCCTTAAAGTCAAAAATCATAAAATGTCCCGAAGAAATCCAAAAAAATAGAATATTCTGAAAATCCCCCCAAAAAAAAATCAAAAATTCCAAAAACCAGTGACACTTTCAGGTCACCACACAACTTTGAACTTCAACAAAATCAAAACATGCAAGTGTTGACAATCAAGCAAACATTATAACATATATATCAACCCATCTTACAAATCCAAACAAATGCATAAACTGTAACAAGAATCAGTTCTACATCGAAGCAAAACCCCTGTTTGTTTGTTGATCTTTACTTATTTTATGATTTTATCTTTGGTGACATGTCTTTTAGCTTCTTTAGGATGTCTTTGACTAGAGAGGCAAGGATGGGGCATGTGTCACTTGTTTGTTGTTTGTGGACTGTTTCTTATTCACAGGATGACTCGTCTTAAGACATGGTTGTCTAAAACCATCGAGGACCTATGAATCTACTGTAGATGAGAGCATTCCTTGTCTGATAGTGTCTTCCATGCAATAAGTATTCAGATCATCTAAGGTTCTTATACCTAGATGCTTATACTTCATTACTAAATAAAAATGCAAATAGTATTCAGATCGTCTAGATGTTCATGTTATCTAGATGCTTATACTAATTTGTGACATAATAAGCTCAATGATGATAAAAGCACTTAAAAGGCACAAGAGGCTTCATCACCTTCATTCTCTTCCATCTTGCATTTCATTTTCGTCATCTTTCTTGTCGCAGAGAAATCAATCAACTGGTTAACTCATTGATATATGTCTCTAGAATCAAATCTCAAATCAATCAACCTGCTTCTCAAAATTTCATGCCCCCTTTAATCAATCAGTCAATCCATCATTGCAACACCTTGTCTTGCATAAGCATCATTCTAAATAAGCTGAATCAGCTTCATTAGCTCATCAACCTGGCTATACTAATCATTTCCATCAATTGTTCAGTTACGCCCATCCACTGTGCATTTTCATCAAATGTGCATCTCCGCTTAATCACTCGCGCAATATCAATTATCAAACTTTATCCTCGTGATCTATCAAGAGATTAATCTTATCACAACTTGTTTGATCAATCTCTCGAGGGGGCATATCATCCTTATCATCATCCTTACCAGGATATCCTTGGGGCATGTATTAGTTAATCAATCTTTTTTCTTTGAAACAACTCGACAGGCTGCATTGTCTCAAAGAGGAGCAAAATGTAGATGCATAAAAATGTCCTCTTAATCATTTTTATCCATTGCATAATCATATCTCCATAAACCATTAAAATATTATAAGCATTTACTCATAACCATAATCCATTTACATAATCATTTAGTCATTTATCCATTGATAAGTAGGAGGTATTTTTCCACAGCGTGTCAAATTATGATATTGCTATCAGGATTCAACCGTGTAGTTTCGAGTCAAACTCATTGACCCATGTTTCATGAGTAGTGGTTCAACAAGAACCCATCTCTCATGATATCGAATGGTCCACTTAGCACTCATTGCATCTAGGTGATGCTCGCAGAGGTGAAGCACTGGTCCGTCCCGGGAGGTCACCCATCACAGTACTGCTCCAGCTCAAGCGCGCTTAACCAGGGAGTTTTCTCCAAGGTTAAGCCCGCTTGAGTTGTTACCCCATTTGCAAAACCTTCAGCAAGTGTTGTGCCTTATGAACCATTCATAATAGAGCCCTTTAGCTCATCAATTGATAAGTAGGAGGTATTTTTCCACAGAGTGTCAAATTATGATATTGCTATCAGGATTCAACCATGTAGTTTCGAGTCAAACTCATTGACCCATGTTTCATAGTAGTGGTTCAACAAGAACCCATCTCTCATATTAAGATAGTCCCACTTATCAATTGATGAGCTAAAGTCTAATATGAATAGTTCATAAAACACGAAAAAAGCACTTGCTGAAGGTTTTGCAAATGGGAATTGGCACGGCTCAAGAAGTGCTAAGTGGACCATTCAATATCCTTGAGATGGGTTCTTGTTGAACCACTACTCATGAAACATGGGTCAATGAGTTTGACTCGAAACTTCTACGGTTGAATCACAGTAGCAATATCATGGTGACACGCTGTGGAAAATACCTCCTACTTATCAATTGATGAGCTAAAGGGGCTCTATTATGAATGGTTCATAAGGCACAACACTTGCTGAAGGTTTTGCAAATGGGTAACAACTCCAGCAAGCGGGCTTGGCGGAGAAAACTCTGTTAAGCGCGCTTGAGCTGGGCTGATACTGGGATGGGTGACCTCCCGGGACGGACCAGTCTTCACCTCTGTGAGCATCACTAGATGCAATGAGTGCTAAGTGGACCGGTAATATCATGAGAGATGGGTTCTTGTTGAACCACTACTCATGAAACATGGGTCAATGAGTTTGACTCGAAACTACACGGTTGAATCCTGATAGCAATATCATAATTTGACACGCTGTGGAAAAATACCTCCTACTTATCAATTGATGAGCTAAAGGGGCTCTATTATGAATAGTTCATAAGGCACAACACTTGCTGAAGGTTTTGCAAATGGGGTAACAACTCAAGCGGGCTTAACCTTGGAGAAAACTCCCTGGTTAAGCGTGCTTGAGCTGGAGCAATACTAGGATGAGTGACCTCCCGGGATGGACCAGTGCTTCACCTCTGTGAGCATCACCTAGATACAATGAGTGCTAAGTGGACCATTCGATATCATGAGAGATGGGTTCTTGTTGAACCACTACTCATGAAACATGGGTCAATGAGTTTGACTCGAAACTACACGGTTGAATCCTGATAGCAATATCATAATTTGACACACTGTGGAAAAATACCTCCTACTTATCAATTGATGAGCTAAGGGGCTCTATAATGAATGGTTCATAAGGCACAACACTTGCTGAAGGTTTGCAAAATGGGGTAACAACTCAAGCGGGCTTGGCTTGGAGGCTCTGGTTAGCGGGCGCAGGCAGTACGGGTTGGGTGACCTCCGGGACGGACCAGTGCTTCACCTCTGTGAAGCATCACCTAGATGCAATGAGTGCTAAGTGGACCATTCAATATCATGAGAGATGGGTTCTTGTTGAACCACTACTCATGAAACATGGGTCAATGAGTTTGACTCGAAACTACACGGTTGAATCCTGATAGCAATATCATAATCATTTATCCATTATTTATCCAAATGCATATTTCATTAATTCATTTCATAAATATTTATCGTTTCATTAATCATTAACATATCCATAAATCATTTCATATTCATCCATTTACATAAATCATTTCACTTTGACTATTTGCATGATTATTCATTTGCGTTAATCATTAAAATGCATCCATATTTCATTAAATAATTTAAAATTCATAAATCAAATTCCATGAAATTAGCTTAAAATTGCACATTAAATTTATAAATCAATTTCCATGGAATTAGCTCAAAATTGCACAATTTGAGCTTCCAAACATGAATCATGGCATAAATCACTCCACTCATTTCTCATTTTCACATTATGCATTCATCTATAAAAACCTCCTCCTTCTCACTTTTTGGGGATGCACATTTTTATTTAAAAATTCAATTTCAATCTCTCTTCCACTCATCAGAGCTTCTTATTGCACTTGTGCTCATAAAAATATGAGAGCATCAAATGCATAAATCAAGAATCATGGTGAAATAGGAAAACAATGGAGCTGATTTTCCTTTGAATGCATTTATTTTAGTTTTGCATAGTTTAGTTTGCATTTTGCATTTGTATTCATTTGGAAAGGCTTTATTGATGATATGCTGAAATTTTGATTTGAATTTATAAATTAAATCATTTAGCTTCTTCAGTTTTCAGCATTAAACACTCATCTACAAGTGGTTCCCAAAGAACATGTGGAGATTGTTAGAGTCACTCAAGGAATCAAGCCTCTAGGATCATCTACAAAAATATTGGCGCGACCGCTTGGGCAACGATGAGGCGAGTGATTGGTGGTAGGTTGCCTATGCCATCAGCTAGGCACTACCGATAAATGTCGGCCAAGAAAATCAACGACAGTGGAAAATAATAAATCAGCTACCGAAATATTAAACAACATATATAAAATTTAAACTACAATTTTTTTTAATATTAAAACCCATTGACAAAAAAATGTACTAAAAAATCGTACATCAACAAAGATGATGATGCAGGAATTACATAGACTTCAAAATATTCACTGAATATGCTAGTCAACAATACTCCCACTTGTGCAAACTAGTACAACTCTCAGAAAATGTACAAATTCATACACTGTACAGACCATACAACCAGATCTTTGCAGATTTTCCACCAAACTCTCCAAAATGGCCCCAATTTTTTTTTCACCCAAATATGAAGTATTTTATATGAAAATATGGGTTTTTGGGCCTTCTGGACTCAACTATGAGGTGCATATTACCCGAATGTGCACTTTGCAAAAGCTCAATCTTGAATCACCCTTAGATTTGGGAAAGGGTTTTACAAAATTGAAGCTATGATACTATGTTAGAGTCACTCAAGGAATCAAGCCTCCAGGATCATCTGCAAAAACGAAAAACAACCTTCTACAAGAGGGAAAAGAAAGAACATAAAATTGCAACAATGGATGCAAGATATGGCCAATATGCAATACTCAAGATTGCAATAATATATTGGACTTACACAATTGAAAAATATCTCAACTGACTTGCTTGGATATAATGTACATATGAAGCCTTGCTTATATAAGCAAGGGTGATGATATACCAACATTAAATATCGATGTCATAGTTAAATGACACGAGCCAATATAAAATAACCTAGGACACAAGCATTAAATAAAAACCAACTAGATAAGATAAGTGATAACTAATGCTTAACTAAAAAGTTACCTTCCTAGGACCTAAGTTGACTTAACAATGTAAATAGGACTTAATTAAGACTAGATAGGAAAAATACCTATTTACGTTAACAAAGACCAGTAATCATTTGGATGAGATTAAATTTTAAATTCTACAACTCCATAAAGGTGATAGTTTGTGTTCCAAACAGTTGCAATGTATGCTAAAGTTTAGAATTTAATTCGCTCATGTTGCGGAGTTTCGCTATGTTTGTGAATTTCGAGTTGAAGTTCTTGTTGTTTTGATTCTAATTCTAATTTTGGTTTGCTTTGGACTATTTACCGTGTAAATGTTTCTTTTATCTTCTTGATAATCTACTAACTGTCTGCTCTATAAATTCCTTTACATTATTTCAATTCAAAAACACAATTACAAAATATTCACAATAATTTTTAATTTTTTAAAAATTAAATATTCTATTCTTAAAATTGAAACCTCCTTTCAAATATTTGAAAATAAATAAATAAAATTATTTTTTATTTAAATATTGTTGTCAAGCCTGTCCCATTTCTTCGTACATAGTTATCAAGGTAACTTAGACATTCTATGTTGAGTACAAACTTATCAAATTACCTAAAAGTTATTGTGACTTTGTTGAGAATCCATGTTACCTTTAAGTTAAATACATCATAATTAAATTCATCTAAGAAAGTAACATAATTTTTTTTTTTAAATGTGTATAATAATAAAACTACATTATCAAAGTCATAACTAACCAAGACTAAAAAAAGGATTATAAAAAGCTGAGAATCTTCAAACGAAACATAACTTGCCTAGGAAGGTGAACTGCACACATGCTAAGCTAGCAAGGACGGTCCTACAAATTTATTTCATAAGAAGCCCATCCATAGGTTATGGACCGACAGTTTTATTAGTTTAAAACATTAACCTGCACACACACAAATATATATATTTTTTATCTGTTTGTCTGCGTGCCTGCATGCATCACCTTCTGACTTAGATCATCTTATGTGCTCATTTGTGAATTTGAATACTTGCACATTAATAGCAAATACCCACCAAAAAGAAATTGAAAAAATATTAATCAGCTCAGAATCCAGACTGAGATTGACAAATAAAAGATCAGGAGTATCAGTGTAAATTGGAATCCTGGGTAGTAGAAGTAAGGTGAGTTTTTGTGGGCTTTGATCACCTACATTATCTGAATCAACTGCCTGTTAATGTTTCAGCAATCTCGGACACTTGTTGGAAAGCATTTCTTGCATTTCAAGAAAGGTATTAGAAATATGGGCATTGTGGCAGAGAACGCATAGCTTTTTCAGCCTTCTGCTTTTTAACTTTGTTAAGCCCCACAGATCTGATCAAAGGTCTACGCCTAGGTACTTGATAACATATCATATCTTTTCATGGGGTGTGCAGTCAGCAGTGAGAGAATCAATGCAGAAAAGGAAAAAGTTCAGAAAAGTAGTAGTCCTGAGGATGCGTATACTTATAATGCTAATGGGACTTTTCAGAGAGATTTGACAAGCAGGGTTGATGTGGACTGTGAGACAGCCATGAAATTTCTTTACAGGAAGAAGAAGCAGCGATGGAGAACGGGATTTGGTCTTTTCAGTCACAGAAAAAGACTTCTCAGGCAGACTGAAAACAGTAACAATGCATGGCTTCTGGAGAACAATACAGAGGACGAGAGTAATGGCTGCAATGGGTTTAATTGTAATAGGCCTTGTGATGCAGAAAACAACAATGAGGATGTCTGCTCTGTGAATTCATCATTTAGGTTCAGCTTTGGGTCTCAGCGGGATTGGGAGGCATCTAATCCAGGGGCAACTGTTTTGCTGCTGAATTTAGAGAAGGGACTGGAGAGTAGTCTTGCGGATGCTCATGTGGTTTCGGAGCTTCAGTGGGCTAGGATCCAGTCCTTAGAACGCCAAATTTCTCCTGCTGTTGAGGGCTTGATGAGGTTGGAGTATGAGGAGATTTGTGCTGCCACTGCAGATTTTTCTCAAGGTACTAGACAGTTCTTCTCTTAATAACCCAATTTTTACAAAAATGTTTCAATCCAGAAACTTCTTCTTGTTCAACAATTATGCAAATCTTGAGTTTGAAGTCTTAAATGTTCTAATGGTTGACCCATGTTTCTTTTTTTTGCCTTTTTTCCTGTTTTCTGATTTTGATATTTCCAAAAGCTTTTGACGCTGTCTATATCCAGATATTTTTTTCCTTCAATAATTATGGACAGTGGAGCCGGAAGCTTTACGTCTTGAATGTTCTAGTCTGGAGTGACCCAGTTTTGTTTCCTCTGTTTTTGATGAATTCAGAACTCTTTAGGCAGTTTTCTGTTCAGAAATTCGTTTTCGTCAACAATTATTGACAGCCCACGCTTGCGGTGATTGTAGAACTCTATCCAGTTTTTATCAGAGAGGCTGTATTCTGTTTGTAGTGTCTCTAACTCTTTATACTGTGTTTATCCAAAAAGAATTTCTTTCAGCAGTTTTGTCAAATCTTGAAGTCTTGAATGTTCTTATTCTTGACCGGAAAACCTTTTCTTTAAAATATGTCAAAAACGTGTAACCCATTTTTTTATCATGCAATTTTTGCAATCATTGACTGTGGAAGCTTGAAGTCTTCAATGTTCTTATACTTGATTTACACATATTTTGATTTTCTGTTTTTCAAAACTTTTATGCAATCTTCGTCCAGAAATTTCTTTTATTGACGAGCTTGACGTTTTTAGTGTTGTTAACAGTTTTTAAGGGGGATTAAGGTCATGGAAACTATTTGTGCTGTTAACCCTCATTTTCATTTTCTGTCTAAAGAAATTTTTCCAAGCTACCATATTATTTTTCTGCTGAACCTGCATCTCGTTTTCTATGCTGAGCTTTTTTTAAACTAACTCAGTTTTTTTTTTTTGTTCTAAGCCTTTTCCCTTAATCCTACGAATTGATCCAAATTGACAATGATAAATAAACAGAATTTGGAAAGTCCATTCTTTAACAGGATGCATTGAGCCACACATGGAAAGGGGGCGTAAAAGTTAAATTATCTCTCTCAGAGTTTGTAAGGATATTTAATTGTTAATGTTAGCCTGCTCTGCAATGTACGCCGAAGGTTTAAATCATCCCTGTTTCCCTGTTTGGAATTTGGTCCTCACTATAAGCTGATGATTCAAATTATTCCCGTTTGGAATTTGGTCCTCACTATAAGCTGATGATTCAAATTATTCCCGTTTGGAATTTGGTCCTCACTATAAGCTGATGATTCAAATTATTCCCGTTTGGAATTTACCCTGCATTTCCATTTGACTTATTCCTGTTTTCCTGTTTTTGGACTGGAATTTGCATTTCAAGCTGAAGATAGTATTGTTCCTGCTTTTCTATTTGGAAGTATTCCCGTTTTTCCTGTTTCATAGAATCAATTAAACAAGAAAAATGATAGCGTAGTCCCCTCCATAGGAGGATCTCTTTATCTGTGAAGTTTTATGTGAGATGAATGGTTATGGAAATTATGATTAATTTCTTCGATAATTATTTACCCATATTTTATGGAGTTCTGCATTTATACACCTTTTTCTTTTCAGATTTATGGGTTATGGGAATTGTGTATACTGTTTTGATCCTCTCTTTAAAAATTAATGGTTATGGATAATATGTCTAGTATCTCTGACTAACCTAATTGTTCTCCAGGTACACTAAAAGAGTATTCTTGATTATTGCATTCTTGGCTTTGTATGGTGTACCTGTTTAATCACACTTTTATTAAGGTCCTACAAAAAATTTATTCCTGAAAAACCAACATTCTTTTTCTGATTAATAGTCTTTGAGGTTTTTGTATTTTCTGATACTGAACAGACTGAGATTGTGAACGAGAATGTTTATGAACTTTTTGCAGACAAGGTGCTAGGGAGGGGTGCACACAGCTGTGTGTACAGAGGCAGGTTAAGGCATGGCAAGTTAGTTGCAGTTAAGTATTTAGATAAGAATGACAAGGAATCTGGCAAGGCATTCTGCAGAGAGCTGCACATTGCAAGCAGCTTGAAAAATCGGCATGTGGTTCCTCTACTTGGCTTCTGCATCGATCCCCAAGGACTTTTCCTGGTTTACAAGTTTATCTCTGGGGGAAGTCTGGAATACCATCTTCACGGTAGGGCACAGTAAACCACATTATCTAATTTAGTTTATGGCTATAACTATGGTTATGGTTAGTTATGAGTTTTTGGGTTTAATTACAGAGAAGAAAGGTAAGGGCTGTCTGTCCTGGCCCGACAGACTTCAAGTAGCAATAGGAATTGCCAAGGCTGTGGATTATTTGCATCATGGAACCCATAAATGCGTGGTGCACAGGGACATCAAGCCTTCTAATGTACTTCTTTCTAGGAGGAAAACAGCCAAGGTAATATCACAGAATAACAGAAAATTTTAAATGTCTTAGGAGTACATGGTATTTTATAACTTTGTGGATTTGAAACTCTTACATTGTGATGCCAGAATCAAGCTATCAATAGTATATTTTTTGTTTGTATGCTCCCAGTAGGATTTATTCATGGGGACTAAAATACAGTATTATACTATTATTTATAAAAGATTTCTATAGTTTCTAATTACCTGACAGATCCACAGAGAAATTAAGAATATTTTGGATTAAAATTGTTTTAAATTCCATCTTTCTTACAATAATTTAGGATTCTGTCAAACAATAGTTTTGAAGAAAAATTGTAAAACTGCATGCAGCTGCAATTTGGAAGTAAAATACTAAATAATATCTTAAACAGAGAGAAGGATATACTGTCTCATGTTTGCCCTATAGAGAATGGTAGAGGTTTACATGAATCAAGGGTGCTTAGTGAGTGCAAATAAAATGCACTAGATGGTTTTATGAGACCACCTGTAGTATAGAAACTGTAGCTCTAGCTTCGTCCATGGAATCTGTCCAAGGCTCAAGCTTAAGTTGGCATTTTTATCATATCTATCTCTACACCAGCTATTAAATTCATTTTTCATTAAATATAGTGTGTGGCCTATAAGATATAA
>VDFB02127050.1:0-12109 GCA_007258455.2 Sequoia sempervirens | reverse complement strand
AATGAAAATACTGAAATTGATAATGAAAATGTTCAAGGTAAAAATGTTGGATTCGAAGATGTTGAATATGGTGCTGAAATTGGGAATGAAATTATTCAAATTGAAGGTGAAAATGTTGGAAATGAAGATGTTGAACATAATATTGAACTAACTGTAAATTATGTTTCACCACCATATGAGAAATGAAGCAACCTTGTGTGGAAGAAAGACATATTCCAAACTCAAGACCTTCAAACCCCTAAATGGTTAATTGAAATTGATGAGAACATTATAAACAATTTGAAGGCAGAGGTCAACACGAACCATTCGGTTTTGGGCTAGAAGACTTTTCATACAATATTTTAGCGATAAGACATTGACCGAGCAATGCCAAATTTTTGTACAATTGATAAAGATGCAAAATATGAGACCTTTGCTTGCCAAAATGAAGATTCGTGTGCACAAGAAGACCAAAAAAAATTATATTATTGTCAAAAATATTTTTAATGCTCTCAAGTCTATTGGAAAAAATAACAAGAAAAAAGATAAGAGAGTTGCTCGGAGAGTCATTACAACTGCCCTAGTAAGCCATCAATTGAAAAAGGCTCACTTTATGAGACAAACTTGTATTGATTTTGACATAAATCGTAAAACTTTGGATAGAGCACTTTCAAGAAGAGAAAGAATAGATGATCCTCTTCAAAATGATACATGGGATTTTACCGAGAGGCTTCCATGTGTTGATAAGAAGCTAACTGATAATGTAAAACAAGTAATTCAACAATTTTGGCATGATAACTCTAGAGTATCACCCAATGCAAAGGATGTTTTAAAGTTCAGAATTGGAAATCAAGACCGTACACCACATCCTAAACATTTCTTGGAATCAAGCCAAACAATGTTTAAATTTTTTTATTGAAACACATCCAAATATGGAAATCTAGCAAAGGACTTTTGAGGGTTTGAAGACATTTTATTGTGTGCCTCTTAAGATTGTAATACTTGTTGTTGCAAATACCATGTGGAGTTTTCAATGTACCATGAACTATTATGCTATATCCGCTCACTTTGCATACTAATGAAATGTTATTGTAGGAGTGTGGTGCAATGCATCTTCCTAAATCATCAAGGGACTTGTTAGATCTTTTTTTATGTTCTAGAGATGATGGTTGTTTTTTCTATAGAAATGATTGTTTAAATGCAAAGTGCTCACAATGTGGTGGCTTGTCAAAGTTTGTTCAATGTTTTTATGAGGGTTCCAAACATGAATTTGGAAAGAAGCTTGTTGAGAAAAAGATATATGAGATAGTCAAATATACTTTGTAGAGTGGAGGTGAAGGTTTTAGATGTGAGTTGGTTTCAAAAGAATGTAGTGTTGCTGATTTTATTTCAGATTTTAAGGACAATCTCTTCTACAAGTATGCAAGGAATAGTCATAGGTCTCAGTGGTTGGATCAACAATTTAGAATGTGTAAGGACTCTTTTCCGATTGGCACTATTATATCAGTGGTTGATTTTGCAGAAAACTACACATTGCAACCACAAAATGAGGTGCAATCTCAGTATTACAATTCCATTCAAATTGCTATATTTGTCCACATAACATTTAGACATGCACTTGATAGTACAAAGGAGGATCGAAAGATAATAAGAGAGTATCATTTTTATATGAGTGATGATAGATCTCACTCATCTGAGTATGTCCAACATTGTTTTGAGAATTTTGAGTTCTTGCAAGAGTATGATATAACAATGGTCTGACATCTCATTTGGTCAGATAACTACACAAGTCAATTCAAGAATGCTCGTATGTTTTATTGGTTGAGTAGAATGCATGTAGAGAGGGGTGTACCTCATATTTGGAGTTTTTTTGAAGCTGGGCATGGGAAAGGGGAGCATGATGGAGTAGGTGTATGTGTAAAAAGAGCTCTATTTAAGGAGAAATTAAAGATTTCAGGAGAAAAATTTAGTGATGCACGTTCTATTGTTGATTGGTGTAGTTCAGCATTGTCAAAGGGAGGGACACTTGATTCAACAGTGCGCAGATGCTTTTAGTTGGTTGAGGAGGGTATAGTGGGAGGCAGATTGGATTGTCATACAATCAAAGATTCTTCAAAGATGCATTCATTTCGAAGCTCAGATGCAAGCACATGAACCATTTGGACACAAGATTTGGCTTGTTTTTGTCAGAGTTGTATTCGCTAAGCAGTGGGATCAATGCGAAGTCAAGTGAGTGGGTGGATACATGGGTTCCACAAAGATCTAACTCCATTATCTCAAACAATATCCATGAGAAATGACATAATGGAAAGTTCATTTTATTATGACCTAATTTTCTCGATCTACTACCAGACATGTTTTGCAATTGCTGCGTAACCACACAGGGGAATGAAGAGAGATCAGACTATTGGTTGGCTCGATGTGTGTAGGTAAAGAATAAGCTAACACAATCGATGGAAGATGATGATGGGTTCATGTTTCCTACAGGTTCAGTTGTGGTTGCAGGAACTTGGTTGCGAACATATATGGTTAGAAAGAGTGGCATACCTACATTTGAAGACTATGAGAAACACAAAACCATTCTCATGTATTTGCACCTTGCTATAGCAACAAATGTTAAGTTGTTCAAGCATCATGCCGCATCAAAGACAAAACAACTATGGACACTTAGTAATGTTGATCATGAAGCAATATTGATAATTTTAAGCAAAGAGATGACCCTTCAGCATACCAACAGCATTTCAAGAATGAAGGTACAATGCTTAGGTTCATTATGGTTAAGTTCATTATAATTTAATAATATAGATTTTGTTAGTCTAACCATCTTTTCTATTGTTACAATATAGATTTCTCATTTTACAAATTTTGCGATATTTTTGGCATGATTGATCATGGACCTACTACTACAATAGCCAGCTTCGATCCTTTCAGAGAGGTATGTGAAAGATTACAGTAATATAGATTGGTTATTCTAAGCATTTTTTATAGTTTGCATTACCAATTCATCATCATTCAGGTTGTTTAGATTAATATAGATTTTTTAGTCTAACCATATTTCTATCATGGACAATATAGATTTTCATTTGAAAAATTTTGTGATATTTTTTGGCAATAATTGATCATGGACCTCGCTGCAACAATAGCCACTTTGATCCTTTCTCAGAGAGGTATGTAAAGATTATAGTAATATAGATTGCTATTCTAAGCATCTTTTTTCTATTGTATGTAGTTTAACTCCTAGCTTGATGGTTTGTACAAGTGCTTGTCAGTCCAGAACATGAACATACTACTCTTGTGGAAGATTGCCCTGAATGCCTCCAATAGGAAAATTTTGTAAAATTTCAATTTTGAAATGTGAAACAATGTAAGAAGGCCATAACTGTGTATTGAGACAATTCTATAGTAACTTATTGTAATTAATCAAGCTACAACCGAGGTTTTCTTCCTTGTTCTTTCCTACCGGTATGCTCATTTGAACCAGGTTTTGTAATATCTCCTATTTATATATAATAAATTACAGTGGCTTGCCACTTTTTCCCAAAAAAATTAAAAAATGTCATGTGAAGGTCATTTCCAATGTAATTGAGTCTTTGATCTAGCAAAGTGGAAACAAGGTATTTGGGTGTGCATAATGTTCAAGCTGATTGAGTAAGAGTTTTTTGATGCATGAGCCAGGTGGCTTTAAACAACACAATTACAATTAAAGATGATGTTGTTATAACCTGCACAAGCTTGATCCAACCTTTAGCACTTACAATTACAATTACAACACAATCTTGCTACCTTTTAGCACTTTCGACTCATAAGGGAAATCGTCGGTCCAATGTAGCTTGGAGTGATTCAGAGTATTTGGGTGCAAAAGAGGATCATCCCTAGCATAAACGTACCCATACGGACATGTTGGAACAATCCGTTTGGTCGTACGAGTTGCGGAATGAAAGTTGCACCACTTTGCAACTTTACATGCTTGCATCTCGCAATTTTTCCCTCCACCGAAAAAGTCATCACCATAGGAAAATGCCCCAGATAGCAAAAAACTGAGAGAGGTTTTTGTAGATGGTCCCAACACGATCCTGTGAGCCTCTAACCGAGAGTCCGTATGCCCCACGGACTCTGAGAAATAGCCCTTCAAATAATATTTCTACCTTTTAGCACTTTGGACTCTTAAGGAAATTGTTGGTCCAATGTAGCTCAGAGTGATTCGGTATATTTGGGTGCAAAACAGGACCATCCCTAGCATAAACGTACCCATACGGACGTGTTGGAACATCGTTTGGTCGTACGAGTTGCGGAATGAAGTTGCACCACTTTGCAACTTTACAATGCTTGCATTTGGCAACTTTTCCCTCCACTAAAAAGTCATCACCACAGGAAAACGATCGAGATAGCAAAAATGAGAGAGATTTTGTAGATGGTCCCAACACGATCCTGTAGCCTTTGACGAAGAGTCTGTATGCCCCACGGTCTCCGAGAAATAGCCCTTCAAATATTCCCGCCTTTTAGCACTTTGGACTCTTAAGGGAAATCGCCAGTCCAATGTAGCTCGGAGTGATTCAGCGTATTTGGGTGCAAAAGAGGACCATCCTTAGTGTAAAGGTACCCATATGTACGTGTTGGAACAGTCTGTTTGTTCGTACAAGTTGCGGAATGAAAGTTGCACCACTTTGCAACTTTACGCTTGCATCGACAACTTTTCCCTCCACTGAAAAGTCATCACCAGGAAAACGCCTCCAAGATAGCAAAAACCGAGAGAGGTTTTTGTAGATGGTCCCAACATGATCCCATAGCCTCTGATGGAGATTCAATATGCCCCACGGTCTCCGAGAAATTGCCCTTCAAATATTGCTTCCTTTTAGAACTTTGGACTCCTAAGGGAAATCGCCGGTCCAATGTAGCTCAGAGTGATTCGGCATATTTGGGTGCAAAAGAGGACCATCCCTAGCGTAAACGTACCCATACGGATGTGTTGGAACAGTCTGTTTGGTCGTACGAGTTGTGGAATGAAAGTTACACCACTTTGCAACTTTACACTGCTTGCATCTGGCAACTTTTCCCTCCACTGAATAGTCATCACCACAGGAAAACACCTCTGAGATAGCAAAAATTGAGAGAGGTTTTTGTAGATGGTCCCAACACGATCCCATAGCCTTTGACAAAGAATCTATATGCCTCACAGTCTCCGAGAAATAGCCCTTCAAAAATTGTTGCCTTTTAGCACTTTGGACTCTTAAGGGAAACTAGTGGGCAACAGAGTTAACTTCTTCACAAACTTGGTTTGAAGTAATTTCATTATTTTTTGTGCATTTGAGAGACATTTTGACTGGAGGTCAGTCTATGAGCCCTATTCTATGATATTACAAAAAGGTATTGTGGACCTATATTAAGCTACCACTCTCAATATCATACAAATTGAACCTTGGCATCAATAGACTATGTATATCAAGCTACCGTAATTTTGTTGATGTTAGCAACTTCGTCGATCTCTTCCAGCCATTCCAGCACATGACAGAGCTTGGAAAAGAGAGAAGGAAGTCCACTAGCAAAGAGGAGAGTAGAGTTCGCTTCAAGAGTAAAACATGGCACTTGCTAAGACTAAGCCCGCCCAGCCATACAAAAGTGGCATACAATATGGCCAAGTCCACTCCAAGGAAATAATCAATGGCTTGGTATAAAGCAAAGTCCACTAGCAATACATAAAGGAAAGTCCGCCCTTGTTTCTTGGCACAAACACTCAGCAAAGCCCACCCATGTGAAGAAAGGCATGTGTCAAACATGATTGAAGTCCGCCACATGTCTTGGCCATGAAACTTGACAAGGTCCACACTTACCAAAGAGTGACATGGCATAAAAGATGGAATCTTGCCAAATCCGCTTCAAGAGGATAATGAGTGTCCGCACTTAGAAGAATATGAACATGGAAAGTGAATGAGTGAAGTCTGCTCAACATGTTAAGTCTGAAATGGCAAGAGAAAAGAGGAAGTCTGCCAGCCTTAAAGTGAAATTGAGCTCGCCCCTCATTTGTAAAGGGTGGAGATAGTGTATAGAATTGTTGTGATTGACTATTTCTGATAATAAAAGCTCTTATGCATGATTTGATTTGAACCACTTTTATTGTCAAATAGTGTGCATGGTTGCATAACTTCTTCCACCATAGATTGGAGATAGATTAGAATTAGATTACACTTGGAATATAATTTTCTTTGAAAGTTTGTTAGATGAATGCAAGATTTGATAAGCATTGATTTATGGTGGAACTTTTGCTCATACTTTCTTTGAACGAATGATTTTCGTTCAATGCATAAAGTTAGCCTCAACTTACTCTATGGATTCTTAACTTCTGTCTGGATAAATATTGTTCGATTGGAAGGTAGTTATTCATGATATGAAAACCATAAGCACATTTCCTTGAAGATTGCAATGGCTTTGTGTAGTTGGCATGATTCCTGCGTGGCGAAACAAAGTTTGGTTTCGTTTCACCAAGTCAATACCATCTCTTGAATTCTTAGGAAGTAGATTAGAACTTCTGACTCCTTGTCTCCTTTTTTAGTTTGTTTGATCTGCAACCCAAATAAAAGAGCTTCATTGTCCAGACCTTCATTTTGAATTGAAAAAATCCAGCGTAAGCCCCCTTGTGATTACTAGCAAATCACAACGCCCATCGAGCTTACCACATGTCAAGACCTGACATAAGAAACCTTGGAATCACCATATGATCTTCTCGCAATATTAGCATTCGTGGTGGTTTTTCAAGAGAGGATAGGGTGTCTCTGGGAATTTTTATTCTGATGTACGAGTGTGTCATAAAACACACATCAACAGGTTAAAGATAAGGATTTGACAATGCTCGCCCTCAACGGTTTGCCATTGTCTTGGGAGTCCTATATACAAGGAATTAGTGCAAGGTCCAAACTCCCAAAGTTCGATCGTTTGAGGGCCGATTGCATTCATTATGCATCAAGATTGATGGTTAGAGGTGTTGGCCAAAATTCTACTAATGAAGAGATTCATGTTCTTGCCACCCAACCTTCGAAGAAGAAAGGAAGAAGTGGAAAGAAGGGATTCTTCAAGAGGAATCGAGACAAAAGAAATGATGGTGCTCCCCCTTCCAAGAAGAAGCGAGACTTGTCCAAGATTCAATGCTTTAGGTGTGATAAGTTTGGTCACTTTTCCAAACATTGTTCAGATAGACCTAAGCATCAAGCCTCCATTGCAGATGTAGATGATGTTTCTCCACAGAAGAATGAATATTTGTTTTGCTCGGCATTGTCAAGCAATGTACCCACTGACACCAACACTTGGCTGATTGACATTGGTTTTCTCAGAAAGAGGGAGTTGATTATGAAGAAACATTTGCTCCTGTTGCTCATTACACTTCTGTCAGAACTATCATTGCCCTTGCTGCATCAAATGGTTGTGAAGACAACTTTTCTCAATGGCATGATTGAGGAAGAAGTTTACGTCGAGCAACCTGATGGTTTTGAGGTTCATGGGAAGGAGTCACATGTGTGTAAGCTGAAGAAGGCCTTGTATGGTCTTAAGCAGGCTCCTCATGCATGGTACGAAAGGATTGATTGGTACCTGTCTAGTTTGGGCTTCTTGAAGAATGATGTTGATTCAAATCTCTACTTCAAGGTAATCAATGGTGATGGATTAATATTGGTACTAATTCATGCTTCTAGGTTGCATATATATATATATATATTATTTTTACATGTTTTCTACATTGTTCGCCCCTACACCGCAAGTAAATGGTTGCATAGTGTGTGGAATGAGGGGGTAGCAGGCCTGTAGTTGAAATCTTTTCATCTATCAACATCTAGTTGTTACTTATGCAATGTGAAGTAATGCTTTGAGTTTAAAATATGTGCAATGCAATGTAATCAATAATATGAATAAATTTTTAATTATTAGTTATGTAATGTGAAGTAATTGCATAACTGCTTAGGTTGACTTTGTATAAACTATATTGTAACTGAAAATTTTTCATCTATCAGCATCTAGTTGTTACTTATGCAATGTGAAGTAATGCTTTGAGTTTGAAAGATGTGCAATGCAATGTAGTCAGCAATATGAATAAACTACATAATATAACCATTCTTTTTATGCTATTGTACATCAAGATATTTAACCATTGCTCACTTGATTAAATTTTCAAAGAGTTTAATTATGCACATGAGGAGGAAATTAAATTTCGATTGCTTCTATATATCAAATTATCCAATAATCAAGTGTATGTCCATATACAAAAATGGCATCAATGCCAACTCAAACAAAATTTTACAATATGGCATATGCCATCTCGGTATCTATTCAATATTTACATGCCAAAATGTCTATCTCATCCTAAACTACTGGTGGATCATCAAAATGGAGCCTCTTTGAAGCACCTCGTTGCCTCTGAAGGTAGCTGCACAAGAAAAAGTCAAACCACAATTGAGATTAGTTATACTATATAATTTAAAATTGAATAATTAACATCAAAATCAATATACATTAAATTATAATTGAACTCTAAAATTGTAATCTTGATTACCTGAAATATCCGTCTCTTCAAAGGGTCAGGAGTTCTAGAATATGCCCCTCTCAAAGAACCGACCAAACCATCTTTGTAATTTCAATCTATATAGGTGAACAAAACATAAAAGTGATCCAAGTTAGCATACAATTGTCAAGTATAGAAACATATAAATACCAAACACAAAAATAAAATGAACATACTTTTAGGTGTTTCGACACCTCCTCCTTGAGGTGCTTCAACACCTACTCCTTCAAGTGTTCCAATACGTATTGCTTTGGGCGTTGTGTCGTACTGCTTCGGGCATTGTGGCACTTGTCAACAAGGATGTATAGCTCATAATTCCCTGCACATAAAAATGACAAGTACATATGAAACTACCAATCTATGTCGATGTACGTATAATCAATATAAGATCTTAAAATTCTTAATTCAATCAAATTTGAGTTCAATTACCTTGCCCTTATCCAACATTACACTTCCATAGTCTGGACAAGGTTGCACCTCGCTCGTAGAAGGTATTTCCTACAAGAGGAAAATAAGATAAACATATAAGTTATATAATTTCATTTTAATGACAATTCAAATGACAAGAAAGTATATAATAAATAAATGTAAATGTAGAGTGCAAAACATATACCGGTGGTGTTGTCGAGGCCAAATGAAATGGCCCTCAAGGTGCTATCTGCCACTTGCGGTTAGCTCCTCTGACATCAATCATAAATAGACTATGTAAATAAATATTAGTACATTATAATACATTCTTATTAATATTCATTTAAAACAAATGCAAGCTATGAATTCACAACTTAAATTTTACCTGTCACTATTCCAATGTCCCTCTCTAGTAGGAGAGGACTCAGATGGTGTGCTCCACTCCCATGCCTGATCTATAATGTCCACATCATGGAAGTCATAATCAGAAGTGTATAGGGGATGCTCGACAGGCTGTACAAGAGGACCCAAGCATATTTGGCAGCACATGGAGCAAGCATGTGGTACACAAATATGTGGACCTGACGAGGATGATGCAGCAACACTCGATCCATCACCAACATCACCAGAATGTGGCTGAGCTACTACAGAAGCATGCGAAACCAAAAGACCACTCAAAGAGTGAATAGCATGGATAGTCTATGTGGCCGCATCCTACATAATATCTGGATGGTATACTGGAGGTGGTAGAGGAAGGCGAGGGAGGGGAACATGTGGGTGGGGTATTACTCTAACTGCCCTTGGTCTATCTTGGGGCATACCTCCACCAACGCCCTGGAAGGGTTTAATGTCAAAGTAATTGACATGATGCCCTAACACAAACTCAGCATATAATTTTTTTATAAAGTAAAATGGTATATCACAATTGTTGTTTGGTGGTTTCAAAAAAACCATACACCAATGATCCCAAAAGTTTTCTACAATGTCTCTATTTGTGCACCATTTTATAGAAACTTTTGGTTAATTAACATTAACCGGCAAACCAGTGTAGGGGATAACAAATAAAGAGGTTATTTGGGCTTTGGTTATTCTGAGATCTTTCACATCATCATAGGACAATCCACATGCATAATATTCTCTCATGTCTTCTCGCCATGAATGAAAGGAATTATGTTGCAAGGAGAGGGTTTCTATATTTTTAATTATTTCTTTCATTGTGTTTGACATCTCAGATAATCGAGGGACTCTCGTATAAACTTCAGAAATGCCCCTTAATTGTTACAATTTTTCAGAAATTAATTCTTCAATTGATGGTTGTGGAGGTGGTGGAGCATTTGGCATTTGTACATTTTCATTTTCAGCAGCCATAATGCCTAATTAAAGTTAAAAACAAATTAATCTAATTAAAATTAGACAATATAAATGAAAATATTATAAAAATACCCTAGTTTTTAAAAAAAATCCAACAAAAACCCTAGTTTTTAACAAAAATCTATAAAATTCTCTAATTTTTAATCCAAATACATAAAAAACACTATTTTTAAATCAAAATCCATTACAAACATTCAATTTTCATCAAAATCCATACTAAACTCAATTTTTTCATAAAAAATCTATCAAAAACCCTATTTTGAAAAAAATCTATAAAAAATTAACTAAAATTACACAAATCTAATTGAAAATTGGATTAGAGCAAAGAAAAACCAAGAATCTAACCTTTTGAAGATGGATTTGCGTGAAATCGGATATCTGATTTGCAGAATGAAGTTTTCACTATGCACCCGCAGTTAAACAAATGTGAAATGAGTTTTAATCAGGCCGAAATGAAATATATATGTGTGTCGCAAATCGAATATCTGATTTGGATTGGATATCTGATTTGGATCGAATATCTGATATGGAAATCTAGGTTTGGGCTTTGCTTCGGTAGTGTGTACTGACACCCAAGCCACATAAAGTCAACTCGGCATTTTTGCATTTTTGAGTCGATGAAACATGTAATTTTTTCTCCATTGCCACTTTTTGGCATACCATGATCTTGCACATACCCGAGCCTTCTAGTTTATGGAGGTCACTATGGACCTCCATTATTTAATCCATTTCTTATGATGTTATATCACATCCATTTCCACTCACATTTGTGGTCTCTCTTGATTTTCTCTATCTAACAAGAAGGAAAATACCACAATACATGTGCAATCTTGTAATGCTACTTTAATTTATTATCTTTATGATGATCATATTCTTGTGATAATTTTACTTTGCATTCTTATGGACTATTGTCTTAATAATTATTCTTTCTACCTCATGGCTTCATTATGTATTTTGATGTTCTTGCACAAGAATTCATGAGCTACTTATAGGTTCAAATTTATTTGGATGTTAATTTCACATACCACAATCATTGTAAACAACAATTGAGTGAATGTGTAACTATTTTTTTAATATTCTAATATATTTTTGGGAATTTGCACCATCACTTTCCCATACTGAGATTCAACATTTATTTCTTGATAATCTCTAGCCAAAGATCATGAAGAAATTTTAATGCTCTAATAATATGTACATTTTGTAGATCTTTGTGCCACATTGTGAGATTCCAAGACAAACATTTATGAATTTATATATATATCTCATTGTTAGAACATAATATTATTAGGGGTCATATTCTTATACCATTTATATATTGTTTTAATATAAGGTTATAAACCTTATATATTAGATGCTTTATGAAGCATATCCCATTTAAAATAATTATATCCTAATTTATTATTATATTATTAATTATTCATGAATGGTGGTTGTTGAATAGGTGTGATTAATACCCCTTTAGATATTTTTCCACCCTTCTTTATTTAAGGAGGTTCTCTCTCATTTGAGAAGGTGTGATTTTAGATATTTATAGTGAATAATATCACTATGTGCATGCGGTATTATTGGCCATGTGGAAGTATGTAGAGGAGTGTCCCCAAGTTCAATTTATTTTTTAATAGAATAGATTTTGTACAACCGTTTTAATAAGTTGATGCTTTATGGGGTTATTTACTCATAAGGGTTTTCCCCATGTATATGATGTGTAATGTGTTAAATCTATGCTTATATAATTCTCTTTTTATTTATAATGCTTAGTATCCTAAGATCCTAAATTCTAGCATGGCATTATAGCTGATTAGGTTGTGC
>VDFB02127049.1:0-17850 GCA_007258455.2 Sequoia sempervirens | reverse complement strand
TTTTATCAAGTGGGGAGACATGAGTGATGAAGACCTTGCTGACTTCATAGGATGGATCTACAAGGATACAGTCTCATTACCTCCATTACCAATTCAAAAATATGGCAAGGGTTACAACATCATGAAGGCTAAAGGCTATGATGGTAGTAGTGGCCTTGGAAAAAATAAAACTGGTCGAAGGGAACCCATAGAAACTTTTCAAACTCCAAAGTATCTTGGATTAGAGTTTGGATCACCCGACAAGGACGATCGACGTACCTCTGGACTTTCCAATGAGCGCGTACATGCTTCTGACAGTGTCGAGACTACTAGGGAAACCCTAACCGAAATAGACTCCCATGAGTGGGAATTTGGCTCAGAACGATCCCTAAGTGACTGCTGTCTTGATGATTTGTTTGTCGAACCAGGGGAACTGACCTCTGAACAACGATTTTGGAAAACATTCAAAATTGAGCAGGCACCAAACAGTCAAAATCCTACTACCACTTCCCATGACACACAACAACCATCATCTGAGCCCCCTCAGTCTAATCTATCCGAAGTGTCAGATAATATTGATAGCCAGGGCTGTCAAACCTTCACTCCTTATTATGACAACGAATATGACACTAGTGAAGGAGAATACTGGCTAGAGTCCGATATAGAGTTGGATGATGATAACCTCATCTACAACATCAATGAATCCATCTGCATGCTGTCTGCATCCTCACCCCAATTCACTAGCCTTGATGATGGCATATCTTTAGTTTACCCTAAATTAGTCGATTGGGACTAACAAGGACTGCCAGTTCTGGACACATTCCAAAATGATGAAGCCATTGCCGAATTCATGGGATTACGAGAAGGCATACCCAGTGGGGACCACAAATTAGGATTTTCCATTGATTTAGACTGCACAGCATACTTCGGCGAGACTGTCCAGTCCTCTAGTCGCAAAAGTAAAAATAAAGTAAAAAATGAAACGTCTCTAGGTGAAAACCGAAAGGCACCTCTTGACGATAAAATAGCAAAAATAAAGGACGAATCTGCGGGTGAAAACCTCTCTGAGGCGCCCAAAGATGGAAGACTGGACTTTCTCCCTGTACAACAAGAAAAATCGGCTATGCTTATTGAGGACACAATAGAGGATAACATTTCAACTGCAGAAGACCCCAAGATGGTCCTATTTGCCGCATCATTGACTGAGGAAGAGAAACCAGAATTTCATAAATTCTTTGCTGACCGGAAAATCAACTTCACATGGTCTTATACTGATATGCCAGGATTAGACCCAGAACTGGTTCTGCATCATTTGCCACTACTACCTAACACTAAACCAGTCAAGCAGAAGTTGCGCAAAATGCATCCCCAAGTTGCCCTATTGGTCAAGGCGAAGTTAAAGAAACTATTAGATGCCAGATTCATAAGGTCTATTGACTAGGCTGAATGGATTTCCAATCTGGTCCCGGTCACAAAGCCAAATGGGTTGATCCGTGTATGTACAGATTTCAAAGACCTAAATAAAGCATATCCAAAGGATGACTTTCCTTTGCCCAACATTGACATCATAGTTGACCTAACTGCAGGACATGAGATGCTATCCCTCATGGATGGTTTCTCTGGCTATAATCAAATCCGCATCGCTCCTGAGGATCAGCATAAAACAACATTCACGTGCCCATGGGGTACATACTGTTGGAACATCATGCCCTTTGGTCTTAAAAACGCAGGTGCCACGTATCAAAGGGCTATGACCACGATCTTCCATGACATGATGCACAATATAATGGAGGATTATGTAGATGACCTATTGGCCAAATCAGCAACAAGGAAAGATCATTTGAAGGTACCCGACAAAATTTTCAAGAGACTGGAAGAGTACAAAGTTCGGCTAAACCCTAAGAAGTGTGTTTTTGGGGTCACCTCAGGTAAACTATTGGGGTACATAGTTTCCCAAAGAGGCATAGAGGTCGATCCGGCAAAGGTCAAAGCAATCATAGACATGCCTCCACCCAAAGGGATCAGTGAACTCAGAACTCTGCAAGGCAGAGTACAATCTATTCGCCGTTTCATAGCTCAATTGGTAGATAAGTGCCACCCATTCCAGTACTTGTTGCGCAAAGGTGTCCCCTTTGTATGGACAGATAAATGTCAAGAGGCCTTCCAACAAATCAAAGATTACCTGCTATCAACACCAGTCCTCATGTCGCCTATTCATGGAAAGCCATTAATTCTATACATCTCGACCACTAATTCAGCACTGGGGGCATTACTGGCCCAAAATGATCATGAAGGGAAAGAAAGAGCAATCTATTACATCAGCCGCACACTGATAGGTTATGAGTTGAACTACACATACATTGAACGTGCATGCCTCGCAGTTGTCTTTGCAGCCCAAAAACTAAGGCATTATATGCTCAATCATCAGACACAACTGGTGGCCAAGATTGACCCATTGAAATACCTCTTAAGTTGAGCAGCGTTAATAGGCCGGTTGGCAAAATGGGTCATGATCTTAAGCGAGTATGACATACAGTATGTTGAGCACAAGGCAATAAAAGGGCAAGTAATAGCAGATCAACTAGCAGATGCACCGATTCAAGCCACTCATCCATTAGTAACTGATTTTCCCGATGAGTCCATTTTTCATGCAGAACCGGCAACGCCATGGAAGCTGTATTTTGATGGGTCTCATACTGGTCATGGCTCAGGTGCTGGAATCTTGTTCATCACACCACAAGGGGATTCAATTCCTAAGTCATTTCGAATCGCTTTCCCTTGTACAAATAACATTGCTGAATATGAAGCACTAGTTACAGGTCTCAAGTTGGCAATCAAATGGAAAATTCAAACATTGCTTGTATTCGGGGATTCCCAGCTAGTAATCAACCAAGTGAATGATGACTATGAAACAAAGGATGAGAAGTTGCTTCCCTACAAGAGGATGGTGGATAGTTTCCTGACAAACTTCCAATCGATTTCTTTTGAACAAATCCCCAGGGCACAGAATAAGGCAGCCGACGCAATGGCCACTATTAGTTCTCTTTTGGACATCCCTAAAAATGTGTCACAATTTGAGTTCCTTGTAGAACAGCTGTTGATACCGGCATATGATATCCCAGAGTCAGAAATGGTTTGCGAACTTGTTGGTCCCAACTCTCCTTGGTACCAGGACATTTATGAATATCTCAAGACTCAAACCCTTCCATCGAACCTATCCAATAACCAAAGGAAGTCCTTCATTCAGAAATCGGCAAGATATGCCATTGTCAGTGACACCCTATACTGTCGTAGTTTCGACGATACCCTCCTTAGATGTCTTGACACCGACGAAGCATGTACGACCTTACAAGAAGTACATGATGGTATATGCGGATCTCATTCGAGTGGTCCTACGCTAGCTAAGAAACTGACGAGACTCGGGTATTATTGGATGACAATGGAAAAAGATGCAATTGAATATGTCAGGACTTGTCGCAAATGTCAAATACATAGTGACTTGGTCCATGCTCCAGCACAGGAACTCCGGCCGATCACTTCTCCTTGGCCCTTCGCTCAATGGAGACTCGACCTCGTGGGTAAGATTCATCCAACCTCATCCAACGACCATAAGTTCATTATTACCGCCACTGAGTACTTCACAAAGTGGATTGAAGCCATTCCGTTGACATACATTACTGGCAAAAAAATATCAAAGTTTATCCTCAACTACATCATTTGCCGGTATGGCCTTCCACAGTCCATCATCACTGACAACGGACGTCCGTTCAAAAACCAAGACGTCCGTGAGTTATGTGAGTGATTCCATATCCAACACCACTTTTCATCCCCATATTACCCCCAAGGAAACAACCAAGCTGAGGCATCGAATAAAACCATTGTCAAGATTCTCAAAAAGACTGTCAATGATGTTGGCCGCGATTGGCACATACAACTTAACCCTGCTCTGTGGGCTTACCGAACTAGCATTCGTACGCCTACGGGAGCCACCCCATTCGCCCTGGTCTTTGGCGTTGAAGCCATCTTACCCATTGAGGTCGAAATTCCTTCGCTACGAGTCTCTTTGAAGGGTCTAACTAATGAAGAGGAATACCGACAATCACGCTTGCACGAGCTGGAAATGCTGGACGAAAGAAGACAAAACTCATTGAATCACCTCCAAGCATATCAAAACCGCCTTTGTCGCAGCTACAATAAAAAGGTTATGGTCAGAAATTTTGACATTGGCGACCTGGTTCTCATGCAAAACCCTAAGAACCAAGCAGACAGAGAAAAGCCAGGAAAATTTGAACCAAACTCGCTGGGTCCATATATTATCATATCTTCTTTTGGTTCTGGAGCATATCAACTGGAAACTCCAGATGGAGAATAGTTGACTGAACCCATCAACAGTTTACACCTCTGAAGGTTCTACGCATAGCATCAGAGGACAAAGCTAAAAGCCCTAAAAATTAAAAAAAAATTGAAAAATGGTAAAAAAATCGTCACCTTGATGAAAACCTGGCAAACAGGTGTCTTGGTGACACCAAAAAAATCAAAAAATCATGAAAATAGTAAAGAGAAAAATAATTCGTCCAACGGTGAAAACCCGACAAACAGGTGCTTTGGACAGGCATCATGGTGAAAACCTGGCAAACAGGCGCCATGCGTAAGCAATCATTGCTCTGCCATCTACTGTCACTTGGTCTAACTTGGCCTAGGATGAAAGATATTTCTACCATTACTCCGCAAATCCCCATCACATCCTACCCTACCTGTCCTAGTAGACAAATGATTGACATCAAGTCCTGACGACCGTTCGTCTACCAAGTCAGCAGCACCCCGTCCATGTCCCTTGCAAATGGCTAAGTCTTAGACCTGACTGGGGGTAAAAATGTTTATCATGAAACTACAGTGGATGTCACACATGATCTTGACAATTGGAAAAAAATTCCTGAAAAAAGACAAAAACGTTGGCAAAAAACAAGTCTTGAAAAAAGACAAAAACATCGCAAAATGTCCTGAACAAAGATCAAAAAACATCATAAAAAGTCCTGAAGAAAGACCTAAAAAGCGTAAAACGTCCTGAAGAAAACATCAAACAAAATCATTAGACCACTCGAAGAGCATAAACACCTGGTCATTTCTGGTCAAAGTCAATCATGTCAAATCAGTCTTCGTCATCGGTCCGAACTACGTTGTCTCTGCGCATTTGCTACGTAGGCAAGACTCATATTTGAGTCCCCGAGACATTAGGTTAGTCCTTTTAGGTTTGTCAAAATAAAATCATGACGCAATCTTTGCTCACTAAGACAAAGTCATTGCTCGTGTCGAACTACGAGGTCTCTGAGTGTATGACGTAGGAAAAGCCATCTATCGATGAGCCCCCGAGGCCGCACTAGGTCAGTCCATTAGGGTTCATGGCTCTACACTGGCACACACGTCAAAAGTCTTCAATCAATGTCGACATGGGGAAAACTCCTAAACCATAGTAACACAGTCATTTGTTCAAACATGGCTGATTTCATCAACACGTCACTCATATCATCATGACAATATCGGCATACAATCAAACACAAGTCAAACTCGGTCAAAATAAGTCAAATCATCATAAACCAGTCAAACTGTCAAATTTCGGTTAATCTTCAGATGAGTCCTTCTGATCGATAACCTCTGTCATTTACGCCTTAGGATGTGTCCTTCCTAGGCGTCATCATCGTCATTTGACATTTTGAGTGATTCTCTTGACATCTAAAGATCACTCTTCGTGACATCAGTATTCTTCAGATGTGTCCTTCTGAAGAACCAACTCTGTCATTTATGCCTTAGGATGTGTCCTTCCTAGGCATCGTCATTATTTTGAGGGACCCCTTATGACCATTAGGGATCAAATCCTCTAGTCATCGGCATTATTCAGGATGTGTCCTTCCTGAATTCACCAATTCTCGGCATTTTCCAAGGTCAATCAAAACTTTAAACATTTCGACATCTCGACATTATCAAACATGGCATCTTGGCATCAGAATAGTGGATATTCAGACACACTTGGCAAACACTTGACAATTGTCTTTTGATCTTTTATCATGTTATTAGTTTTTCAACAAGATCCCACTAAGCAGGATTTAGAGAAGCAGCGACGTAACATGACAATTGACACGCATGACTACTAGCTTCTCAGCGAGGTCCTGATTCTGGGATTTAGAAAAGCAACGACATATCATGATAGAGACTTTATTTTTGTATTTTGGCAATCATGTCACTAGTTTCTCAAGGATGTCCTGGAAACAGGATTTAGAGAAGCAGCGACGTTTCATGATCTGTCCTTGTCTTTTTTGCTTGTGGTTGATTATGACAAGACTGGGGCAAGCACGCTCCTAGTATGAGTCATGATCCTCCTTGTCTGTGACTGTTTGTCTTAGGTGATGGTATGACCTTGCACACCTTGATCTATGTCATATCATGGTGTTTGTTGGCCATTACAACAGTTTCCCAATGATGATTAAGAGCAATAAATATTTAAAAGTCCTATGGTAAAGTTTTGAAGGATTTGGTCTAGGGATTAACATGCATTTTCATAGGTCTCATGTCTTCTCTTCCTCGATCTGGTCATCTCCTCTCATCAGTCTCATCATCTTCTCTCGTCTATCCCGCGATGATATCCTGTGACATCCAAAAACATAAGTGCATACATAATCATGTACATTGCATCAGGTCCATACATACATCATACATGGCATAAAATCGTATACATAATCACAAGCATTACATTAACATAATCATCATCAATGCATCTTTTACACAAATACATCATGCACATCATTAACATAATCACATAAATATTGCATCATCATGGCATCAAAATCACCACATAGGCATCAAATCACATACATGATATATCATAAATTAGGCATCATACATATCATAAAACATAAAGCAAAGAACATCACATAACACATATAGGCCGCATCAAAACTGCATCATCATATAGAATCATCTCAAAAAGGGTACAATGTCACAGGATAGAGTCAATGGATATCCCAAAAATGGAGCTCGCAGGCTCAATAATAAACATAGTGTGTCCAAATACAAATATGCCCCTAGGGTAGGCTCTCATCATCCCCTCGGGGTGAAGAATGTGGTGGTGGCTGAGGCCCTGTCACTGGCTCTGAAGCAATGGGGGGTCCTGTAGCAACCTCTGTCTGTGAAGATGATGGAACTACAAGTGAAGGCATCATCGTGACAGTATAGAGCACCCGTGAGGTCACTGCGGCTGGACTCTGAGGGATAGAAGGATCTGTAACCGGTGGCTGACCTGGTACTGACCTCTGCGCTGAACCAATGGAACCATGACTATGCCCTGAATGGTGACTCGGAGTATGCCTGTAGGAATGGTGTGACCTGTGGCCTGACGTGTGTCCTATGGAAGTCGACCCCCCGACACTGGTATGGCTCCTGGTACTGCTACCACTGCCCAATCTATGCCCACTGCCTGTCCTCGTCTGTGATCGGGACAAGGTAGGATCTCGCTGCTCTGGTGGCACTGCCTGCTCATAAAGCATCCTGTACTGCCCCAACCTGGTGCTCACCCTGGCAAGCTCCCGGGCCATGTCTCCTGTGGATCCTGTACATAAAGCCGCAAACTCTGTGCACCACCGAGCCGCATCCTGCTGGCGGATCACCGCCTAATCCCGCTCCACACGGGCTACCTCCAGTGCCGACTATAGAGACCTGACCTGTGCCAAGCTAGCGTCTAATCTCTGCTGAAGGTCTGCCACTCTCTGATCTGCTGTGGCATCTGACGGAAACTCTGAGGACGGTATCTCCTCCTCCCCCTCCACCATCCGCCATCTCAGGAGTCTCTCGGCCTCACCTATGGCATCATCCTCCTCGTCATCATCATCATCATCCTACCGTGCCACCTCCTCCTCCTGCCCACCCACCTCCACCTCCATTGTTGGCATATCCTCATGCCTCTCTACCTCGGTCTCCTCCTCCTGTCCCCTCACCTCCCCCTCCGCCTCCTCTTGTCCCCTCACCTCCACCCCCTCCTCCTACCTCTCTGCCTCCCCCTCCTCCTGTCTGGGCCGCTCCTCCATCTCCCCCTCCCTCAAGGCTCTCCATCCTCCTCACCGACTCCTGGGACAGCATTCCACCCACCACACGTTGTCGCACTGTGGTTCGGCACTGCCAGGTTCACCTCTGCCTCGCCATCATCCCCACTGGCTCCACCCCCGCCTCCGGCCATTCCCAATCCCCACCGCCTCCATCTCTGCACCTCCCCCGCCCGTCATCTCCACCCCTCCTCCTGTCCCTGCCTCTACCTCTGCCTCTACCCCCTCGTCTGGCTCATGGCACTCGCGGAATTACTGACCGCCTGTCAACTGGTGCTGGCCCATCAAAATTTGTCAATGGCACGGGTCTGCGTGCCTGCCACCATAGGTCATAAGCTGGCGTCGTACCTGGATCCGCTGCTCTACCTCTCCAACCCTAGGCCTGGGCTACTAGCTCGTCTATCTGCTGTGTGGAAAATGCCACTGGGATGGCCGGCCCCCATGCATACTCTCGGGAAGATCTGGCATACTCTATCGTCCCCATGGGTACATCCTGCTACTCCCCGAACTGTCTCAATACACGCTGCGGCAGGTACATCTCAATGATCAAGTATGTCTGCACTGTCCAGCCAATAAGGTATCTGTACTGTCTGCAAAAGCTCAGATGCTCATCCTCATCATCCCATGCCTCACAATCCCTGTAGGGCCTCCAGATGAATGCCACCATGGTATCGATCCTGTGCCGCCACCACCCTGTCTCGCCCATGTGGGTCTGCTGTAATGCGCCAGCATAGTAGTAGGAGTAAGGCATCCCCTCAGCTAGCTGTGGTCTGTCAATAGGAGGGCAGAATATGGCAATGTGCTCCCATGCCCAAATCATCATAAGTGTGGTCCCGTAGGAGATACTCTCTCCCCTCCTGTACACGACGTCGTGAAGCTGATGATATAACATCCCTAGCAGGCAAGGACCCCACGCATAAACTGTCCTGTCCCGTCTCATGCCGACCAGGACGTCCCCTTAACCAATCAGAAATCCATGACCTCGCCGGTCAGGAATCAGGATACCCACAATCATCGTCGCCAAGAATGCATCGAAGCACCCATAGTGCTCTGCTAGGAAATCCCAATGGATCTCATAACCCTGAATGCCGAGTCCAACACCCTGATCCTGGTAATACGCATGAAAGGTCTGCTCGCCATGACGTGGATCATACACAATCCGCTCCCCTCGAATAGGAATCCGGAGAATACGGTAGACGTCCTCCAAGGTAATGGTAGCCTCACCTGTCGGTAGGTGGAAAGAACAGGTCTCAGAGTGCCACCGCTCGCACAACGCAGTCAATAGTCCCCTGTTCGCCCGAATGGCAGGCATGAACGCAGCATAAAATAGACCCAGTCGCATCAATCGCCACCGCTCTCGTGGGCCCAACTGATCGGCAAACCGAAAGGTGGTCGGTCTGCTCTCTCTAGTATAAATAGGGGCAAGCTGCCTCTGCAAAAAGATGAACAATGCATCAGCACTTTTTGGACAACTGACAACATCATGAAAATCAACTAAGCTCATGCAAACATCTAAACAAGTTTTATTAAGAAAACAGGCAAGTGCGTCGCAACAAATCAATTGCGTCGCGAAAGGTCAATTGCGTCGTTCAAAATAGCATATGCATTTTAACATGTCAATTGCGTCGCGATATGACCTTTGCATCATGAAATTCGGCGGTTGCGTCGCCAAGTTGCGAATGCGGCACGACATGTCAATTGCGACGTTCAAACAAACAATTGTGTTGCGAAATAACGATTGCAGCACTTGACCAGTCAAATGCAACTCGGTAGGGAACTTGCGTTGCACGAATTATCATATGCGGCGCAAACCACCGGTGCACCTCGTTTATTCAATGCACTTGCATCGTGACGCATCAAATGCGTCAAACGCGAAAGCAATTGTGGCTTACGCGAACGCATATGCGTCGCGGCGCATTCGTTGACTACCCTAGAAAACATGAAAAAGCACGTAAAACGATAAAATGACAAAGTAAGTTTAGGGTACATACCGCTGGCTCTGAGCCCTCTGGCTGTCTGAAAGTCCTCACAATCTCTCCGCGGTGCTCTGACACTGGAATAACCATCCTCGCTGCTGCGCCTTTCGCTCTGAGCTCTCAAGTTTCGCAAAGTAAATAGTGAAAGTGAATTGACTTTTACCCCTTTGGCAACCTATTTATAAGGTCAAAATGACATTTTTCAACCACAGTCAATACTGGAGGCTCATTTAAACACCTTTGACTTCCTCGTAAGTTGCTTTAAACATGTCAGAATCCGAAACCGACTGCGCAGTTGTTTTTCTGATCATCGAATTGATTTATCGGGACCCTTTGCAAATTTTTCTGGCACCGACCCAAAATTTGAAAATTTCCCGAGGGGGCAGTGATACTCTGTACCCTCGCTGGGGCATACCTTTGACTTATTTTCTTTGTCACAACGCCACATGCGACATTATGACAAAGAGGGGCAAAATGTAGACACCTAAAAATGACCTAGCCGCAAGCTTCATTTTACCACTCTCGCCCCAGTATAATTGTCATTTAATTATGTCCTTGGTCCACATTCGACTATTGATTAAATAATTCACAATTATTTAATTAATTAATTCTTGTCATTTATTTCCTCATGATTATTAAATAAATAAATTTTATTTATTTATCTAATACGTCATTAATTACCTAAGTCTTCCTTTAATTAAATAAATTTCTTAATTTATTTAATTCCCCTTTTGTCATTTATTCCTCTTGATTATTAAATAAATAAATTTTATTTATTTAATTACGTCACTAAGCAAGTCCCCTTCTTTTAAAATTAAATAGATTCTAATTTATTTGATTTTTGTCCATTTTCTACTATAATTAAATAATTATTTTAATTATTTAATTATTCATTAACCTCTTCTCTCATTAAATTAAATAAATTTAATTTATTTAATTTGGTCCACTCTCTTGAATTTTGAATTAAATTATTATTTAATTCGAAATGATTCCTTTTGTCACATTCTTCTATAATCTAATAATATCTTTATTATTTAATTATTCACTGGTCATCTGGAGTAAATAAATTTTATTATTTAATTTCTCCAGCAACCTCTTTGTCCGTGCCAATCTTATCTTCCAAATTAATTCTTATCTTTTGACATCTCATTTAATTTCGGCCCTTGATTGAATTATCTTATAATTCAATCTTGGCCATTCATTTCTTATCATTGCCCTAATTTTGACCTAACCCTAATTTATACTACAACATTCAATCTCGACCATTGATTCTAGGGTATTTGTCATCTTCTCATCCTGGCCACACATTCAAAATTGCAGTTTTTATAAAATGGCAATTTTGTTCTTATTCCAGGATCTCTGAGGCTCATTTCTATTCATTTCAGGTTATGGTCATTGTCATTTGCAGTCATTGTCATTTTAGTGTGAAATCATTTTCTTTTATACAAATCCTTCAACACTTGCATAGGGCTTTGTCATTTGTCATAGTTGCTCATTTGAAATCTGAGGGCATCTTTATTTACTGCAAGCTAGGAGGTGTAACAAAGGTCAACCATGGAAGATGAGGACTTAGGGTAACATTGTTCCTTTTGTTTTCATATTATTTCCTTTGTGCTTTGTTATTTCATTGGAATTTTAATGTTATTGTGCTAACCCCTCTAACAATTCTGATTTTCCCTTGATTACAATAAAAACCTTAGATTCTTCTAAAATAATAATATTTCTTGAGGGATCTATATTCAATAATAATCCCATCCAAGAAAAAAGAAACATATTCATACTTAAGTTAGATATATTAACTTTACATTGGTAATGAGCACAATCTCTTCCATAGTGTTCCATAGTGTTTGCTTGTGTATTCATTTAATTGTGTAAATATAAAGCATTTTTATAACATATTTAGGATATCAAACTATGATAGCACATTTTCTAGTATATTAGGAAGAGGTATTTTGGATAATTATGAATAAATTTTAAAATGCATTTTATTATCTAGACATTGCTCCACTACCAATCAAGTGTATATAGCCTTGATAGAGTTCTTTGATCTAATACTAGGCATAATCTACCAACTATATATCCATATCCTTGATAGAGGTTACTTGAATCTTCCAAATTAAATGTAACATACTTATTTCCTTTTTATTTATTATTTATTTAGTTCAATCTATATGCACTAAATATAGTCTCTAGGTTTGGGATGATTATGTTAATCAAGCATTAATTCTTAAAAAAATATTTGGTATTTTGGTTGTGATCACTTCATTCAATAGACTCAAGAATTATTAATGTTAATTAATGAGGGTAAATTTTATGTAAAATATACCTTGAATCCATCTACACCTTCTCAACCATGAATACACTCTTATGTACATTAGAAAATAAATCAAATCAATGAAACTTCATTCTAAGAAATCGAACCATTTTAAAAGAAAAGAAGGAATGATTAGTCATTAAATAGATCAAAGGATTTCTTATAAATGAGTTCATAATTCATGATTTATTTATACTCCAAAAAAATACAAGATCCTTTTAACTCAATGATCAATATTTAAACAAGGGAAAAATAATAGAACATTACAAACTAATAAATAGAAGCTAAATGATGAATCACACATAAATCTAAGAACAAATACATCAAAGAAAAAAACATGTGTGAAAAAAGACTAAACATGTGCAAAAATATTTATACTCCACAAAAAATCACAAGATCATTTAAGTTAAGGGAGAAATAATATAACATTTAAAACCAACAAATGGAAACTACATGACTTGTGACATATAAATGTAAGAACAAATACATAAAAACAAAAAATCACATGTAATTTTTTGTATTACATAAAATACTTTCATAGAAAGAAAAAATAGTTAGGGTATTAGATAAGGAAGCTCTCTCTATTTAATTTTCTCGTGGTATTAAGGATAAAAGTATTTATGGTCACCTAACATATTTTCTCCTTATACTTAGAGATGGATATTTTAAGCAACTTGGGCTTATACTCTCAATGGTCATAATGTAAAATAAAGAGTTGAGAAAATTCATGGTTATCATGATTTATTCATAAAAAAAAATTTATACCTATTCCTTGTAATCAAAATGATATGAAGGTATATGTTTTTCATGGCCACCACCTAGGGAATAATTTCTATAGATAAATTCATTTAAAATTTGGAAGTCATCATTATTCAAATGATTATTTCAATCAAATTAAAGTAAATCTATAATTAATACTCTTGTTAATTTCTAACCATTTTTTCTCAACATCATTTAAATTTGAGACATTATTGTGATAATTAGTATCATTTACTTTTTTATCTTAACTACTTCTTTTGTCAATTAGAGTGATCCAAATTTCATCACATTTACCATTTAAATTAGAAAAATAAATATGGTAATGTATGAAACAACTTAAAGAACTAGTGTGTTTATTGAAAATAACTTGTTGAACACCCAAAATATTGAGAGGGGGTGAATCAGTATTCTCTTAAACCATTCAAACATTGAACATCTGATGAAGAGAAAAACACACTCACAATCACAAATTTCAGATTACAATAGACTCAGTACCAACTAATTCAAAATCGACAATGATTTGTGTTGATTTCAATAGATTGCACAATTACACAACATTACACTCCAATTTGAAAACAAATCATTTAGATTCATTACCAGATTTCATGAAATACAAACTACAAAATATTTGGACAATTTTCTTCTCCTCCAACTCTTCAACTTCCCTTCAAGATTCTTTGTTATGATTTTCCAATCCTAACTTGTATCTACACTTTCACTACCATGTGCACCATCAACATTTCATCTTGTCCTCAACATACATGCCTCTGCGCGACTTGATTGTTATCACTGTCTCATATCCTTCATGATTATCTTACTTCACCGATTCACCTTTCCAAGGAAACTCACACATCATTCAAAATTTGGTCTACAACTCATCTCGCCCTTGGTTCCCATATGGGCGCAGACTTACATCTTCCATTTCAAAACTTCTACCATCTTCCTTCATCCTTCACAAAATTCCCATAATTTGACCTCTCCACTCGGGCTTCACACACACCTATATGTTACATGTCAAATTTGTTTGAATGCTCAACTAAGCTCTTTCATTCTCCTGGCGTCTCCCAACTCTCACCCAATTGGGTCCTTCCTTATTCGGCCCTTAGATCAAAACTTTGGTCCAGCACAATTTCCAAGTACATTTTCCATTTTATGTCGTCCTCCACGCAGCTTGTGGATTTGTGCAAACTTCTCCATTCAAAGGCACTCTCATTAGACGTTTATTAGCTTTGATTTAATTTTCCCAGTATGCAAGGACTTAGCCTTGTACAAATTTGAGCATTCACTTGGTGTGGGAAAAAGGGGTTCTACAATTTTTGCTCTTTTATCCTACGACCTCCCTATCTCCCTTGGCTACTCTCTTCCCCCCTTACCGCCTTCTTTTCCAAACTGTAACCTTTTAAATAAAAATCTTTTATTTTTCCACCTCCAAATAGTGTTTCAACTCCCCATCACTTCATATTCTCAAAAAGAATCGATGAAACTTGTTTGTTGTATGAACAATCTCCTTTAACAAAATGATTCCAAGCTTAATAATATCAAAGCTTGTATTATATGATAAAGTTGGAAACTTTAACCCAATCCAAATCAATAAATATGTTTAAATCAAATCATGATATCCTTAAGATGTGATCTCCTATCTGACCATGTCTACATTAAGATGGCTTTTGTCATTATTCCATATATGTCATCAAAGTAATGCTGGTGTATATTATATCCTTCCATGCTTTTCAAATGTATCATTGAAAGAAATAATTATGTGAATTATACCAAATAGTGCATATGAAAAAGTTTAAAATCGACAACTAATGAAAACTATTTGTTTCCAATGATGTGAGAAGATTCAAACAAAGACTAACCAAACCAAACAACCCAAAATTGGAATAAACATCTACAAATATTTTTGGTGATGTCGATTACCTGTGGACTCGGATGCTCCTGCATCAACATCCAATCACTAAAGAATATTCAACTACAATAAAGAAAGAAAGCATGAAACATCAACAACACCACATAACACATGAACATAAGGATTTTTATGTGGAAAACCCAAAATGGGAGTAACCATAGTGAGGATTAGCTCATAATATATTATAATCGATTATAATATATTTATAGAAGTGCTCATTGTAGGTGGACTCACTGTGCAAGTGTACTCACTACCCATAGAGAAAAAGGATAGAAAAGAGATTATGGTTCACAACCTATTTTGAACTATTATAATTGCATCTATCATATGCATGAAATACAGTTCTAATGAAGCTCAATAAACTGACTTTACACACTTCATCTGATTATGATCTAACACTCTTCTTTCCTCTGTATTTGCATCAATTTAATCTTCTACTCAACATTCAAAACTTAAATTCATATTACTTTGATAATATTCACATGTAGGACATTTACAACACTCATCACACACCATAAAACACTGAAAAAGATCTAACACATATATCCACTTCTAGCATAACATCAAATAGGTCATCCTAATTAGATGTAGTATTCAAAACATAACTTTTCGGCTTCAATCCTTTTCATACACACCTCATGCTAGAATACAAAACTCAAAAAAACTTGAAATGGGTTAGAATGGACCTATAATAGATCCCACATAAGACTGCAACACTTATTTAATAGTCACATACCCTCACACTTATTAGGTCAGCACCACAAAAGACCAAATACTAAAATTCTTCAATTGTGTATCCACATTCGGACATGTGGACCTCAAAACTTGACTCCAACTATAATTCATACACTATTTCCATGTGTCAACTTATCCTCAAAAGTGCAAAGCCAAAAACTTATCCGTGGAGAAGTGCAGACTCTCCCACTCAAACACACTGTATAAAAAATAACTGTAAACTGCCAAATCAAACTTTTGTTACTTAGATCTCTCAAACCAAAATCCAAAACATGATGGAATTATAGAATTAGATACTTCTAAAAACCAAAAAAAATATGTTAGAAGTGCGGAGTGAAAACTTCATTTGTAGACTAGTGTAGACCCAAAAACAAATGCTTTGTCACATTGAATTAGCTGAATTGACACTTAGTCAATTTCCAACACAATTGACTTCTCTGGATCAAACCATCTTGCAAAATTGTATACCATAATCATTTCAAGACCTATTAGAACCAACCAAAATGATCTACACCAAAGTCTTCATATCAAGATACAATGTTGAAATCAATGACAACACTGAAACAAATAGTAATATACCTTGTTCTTATCCCTCATTATCATGTTGCCAACAACATCAATGACATGTTGAACATCCAAAATACTGAGATGGGGGGTGAATCAATATTCCATAAAACCATTCACATAAAATCCATATAACCATTATCACAATTCTGACAGAACAAGAGAGAACTTAGAAGCAAATCAAAGCAACCATACATAAGAACACCAATATTTTTATGTGGAAAACCCAAGGAGGGAAAACCACAGTGAGGGTTAACTCACTATATATTATATCTGGATACAAAATATTACAAGGATCACTGCTAGGACTCACTGTCCTTAAAAATGCTCACTACATGAATACAAAAGATGGTTGACCGCCAAGATACAAAGATAGTGGCTCACTGCCAAGAGATTGAACTAATAGGATACACCTTCAATATGTAGGGTTCATTTCCAATGAAGCTCAGAATATGAAGTACTGCCTTACACAATAATCACTCAACAAACCTGTACTAATCCACAACTGATAAATCATTTAGGCTCAGAACTTTCTTCCATACACTTTTCTTCTCCACACTTTCTTCTCCTTCGTTGCTCTCTCATCTCATTCCTCAAAACATCTTATATATACAAGTATATCTTAATCATCAATTAGGTTGACCTAATTATAGCACCATAAAATATTTTATCCATGTAATACATTGTACCAAGTCGACTGACTTCCATAAAACATGACTAGTCTCCACAATGTATTGCATATGCTGAGTCAGCCAAGACTAAAACACAATTCTCCAAAACAACAAATAATCCTCAAAGAAAACACCTTCTAGATCTGAGAACACATTAATTTCCCATCATACCACTAGCATAGAGACTATCAACCAAACCACAACATAAGAATATTCACCTGAATAGAATGCAGAGTCTCCCACATAGTATGCCAAGCAAGGAACAATAGTAGAATACAGAGTTGCACTCTATCAGAGATAACTTTTTTCTCACAACCAAAGACGTCTCAAGATCTAGGATATAGTTTTCTAAATGAGTCAGGATAACATGGTTAAGAGATTAGAGTCATATAAGATCTTGCAGTGATTTCTGACTCAGATACCAATACACCAATTCATCATAAAAGGGCATTATTGGTAGAGAATAGCTTCTGGTAAACCAAGTAGACTTCTCATAGAGTTATCATCATGTAGATATCATAATGTTGACATCAATGAAAACATAGAAACAAAAATCACAAACCATCCATACTTGATGCTCATGTTGCAAGGCCCAACATGACATTCTTACAACAATTTCCCTCTTTTTCATTGATGACAACATGCAAAAAATATCTTCAAAATTCTCCAAAACATTCATCAAACCATTCTCCCCCATTGACATCAAGGGAAAAGGGTGGATATACCAACTATTCTGACATTCATTGAATCTCCCCCTAGGAAATATGTACAAATATACAAACTAAAAAAGATAGAATTGACTCCCCTTAAGTCATACACCGGAGTGAAGAACCAAAAATATGTATTGGAAGCT
>VDFB02127048.1:0-19363 GCA_007258455.2 Sequoia sempervirens | reverse complement strand
AATGCAGTGGAATACTAAGGTAAGTGCTTGCAATGAAATTATGGTCGACTATGACTTTTGATTTCTGTCGATGATACTTTATCCTTTTGTTGGTATCAAAGTTTATTTGTCTTTTTATGTGGAGGCACTTTGGTATTAATTATAGTCAGTTCATTGTTTGTAGACTTATTTTAGCAGACCAATAAGATGGATTCTAGCTTTGCATGGTGATGTAGTGGTTCCATTTACATACGCAGGCATCTTGAGGTAAGCATTTGTTTCTGGGCTGATTGCTAATTTCGAACAGTAACTATGTATGTTTCTGTGTGATCAAATTAATTTCGGACTGTAACTATAAATAACCGTCATACTTAACTAGATGTACTGCAACAGCTCATGCTATTTCTTGGTGTTGATTATTAAGTTAAATTTATTTTCTTTTCTGTAATTCTGTAACTGTTGGCATTTCAGTACAGCCACTTTTAAACATTTATTTACTGGTGTGTGTTTAAAATAAAAATAAATAATATCCTTATCTGTAGAGCGATAACAGTGTTGAAAATTGTTTATTAATACCTTTAGTTTTGTATTGCTTTTGTACTATGTTACCAATTCATGGGTAGCCAGGGATGTACTTGTCTTGAATGGGTCTGGCTTCTGTAATTCTGTAACTGTTAGCATTTCAGTACAGTCACTTTTAAACATTTATTTACCGGTGCGTGTTTAAAAATAAAAATAAATAATATTGTTGAAAATTGCTTATTAATTCCTTTAGTTTTATTATTGCTTTTGTACTATGTTACCAATTCATGGGTAGCCAGGGATGTACTTGTCTTGAATGGGTCTGCCTATGGATCCCAGCCCAGTATGCCTTGGGTTCACCGAAGGTTCATACCAGTGAACCGAGGTTCATATGGATGAATCTGGAGGAAGAAAAAAATGGATTTTTAGAAAACAATCCCTCCTCAATTCTTCAAATAGTCATGTATCGTCTTGAATTTTTCTCTCTGGCATTTTGCTTAGTTTCCCAAATTGCTTTTACTGAGATAATGGCAGTTTCTATGCAGAATGGACTGGTATGCCTGCAGATAGTTCAGACTTTGTTATTAAAAAATTATACCTCAGCTTCCCCCCATGTCACTCAAAGCTATTTCACTCCGTCCTTAATCAACTTGGGCCAATTACTTTGAATCACTCTCTTGGAGACAAAAGAGGGATCATAAATGGGAGCAAGAATACAAAAGTGCATGTTAGTGGATTTATCAAGCAAACAATACAACAAAGTACGGATTGGATTCTTATTCAGTTTTTTATGCAGTGACAGTTTATATTGGCATTCACTAAAGGAGCTCAAAAAACTAGATTGTGCATGATGTAATTTTAAATTCTTTATTTATTGTTAATAGATATATTTAATAATATATATATGTATGTATCATATATATTTACACATCTCAATAAAAATTCAAAAGCGAGATAGGTGTAATAAATGTCATTAAGTAACAAATTCTAGATAACAATAACACTGAATATTCAATACTCCAACAATAACTAGGTGTGAGAATTACCATTAGCCATCTAATTGCAAATGACACTTATATTTTTCATAAAGCATTGTATGAAGATAAATGAAATAAATTGATTGAGCTTCAACTCTAACTACAATTGCTTGTATGACATGTGAGCTTTATTACAAATTATCGTATCTGGTAATTCTAATATTACATGTAACTGATAGTTGAACTTATGATTAAAATTATTAGAATTTATCTTTCAATGCTTGTGTATTTTATATGATGAGTTAGATGATTTAAGAATAGCAAATCCCTCAAAAATTTCCTCACACTAAATATACTTTTTTGGAAGGGAGCTTGGATGATTATGATGAAGGTTTCATTGTGGCTCTTCTAAGAACTTGACAATTATTTGATGTTCTGAATCCAAACATCTTCCTTGTTGATTTGTGTATTGCCTATCCTTTGCATCATCTCAAGATTTGATTTCATATTGATTGCACAAAACATAATTACAGCTAGAATTGTAATTGACAAGAAATTAATACAATCACTTCTCTTCCATTGATAACTTTGGATGATGATTCAATTCTTTGATTCTGTGAATTTGCCAAACCTTGATATTCTTTAACACTCCTTTGATCTTGAATCTCAGGAATGCTAGGAAATTTACCATCATTACCTTTAAATAACCTTTGTCATGACAGCAAAACCACCTTGCAGATCTGCAATGCATAAAAAACCCATTCAAGTTTCTGCTATGAGCTACAAACATTAAATCTTGGTCCTTTTTTTTTATACATGGGCTGATTAATCTTAGAAAAGGCACCTCCCTTTATCAGATTCTCTTTTACTTTGAAGGCTAAACATGAGCATTTATTCTTAGCATAGTTTACTTATTCATAGAAAGGAGGATATTAGGAATTTTTGCGCTATTTTTAGTGATTTCCTTTGAAAACTGTACCACCACCATTTGCAAAAGAGGTGCGGTTTACTTGTCCAAATCGTAACTTGAGGCTAATTGGGAAATAATAAAGCTGCTGGAGTCGTTTTCTTCTTCTATTTGTCTTTGCATGATTGGTGTGATTTTAGACTTAGTTTTTTTTTTAAACAAACAAAAACCTAGGTGGGATTTCCTTTGGTTAGAAATAGTGAGGATTTGATGTTGGAGAAAATATTGTGATAAAATAATGAAAATAGTTCCACATTGACCCGATTGCAGGTCTTATCCCCTAGATCTCCAGAAGGGGCACTACCCCTTGACTCAACTAGGGGCTCGTCCCCTAGAGTCCTACCAATTACTGTCTGCAAATCAAGGTCCTTGGTACTCCTGTCCACCCTATCCTATTTCAAAACTTATGAAACTGTGGAAAAAGCAATTTTAAGCTCGAATGCCTTGCAAATTGACCGCTTCCTTGGAAACATCTAGTAACAGCTTGTAAAGGTCAACCTTTTCCGGCAAAATGTAGTTACAAATATTTCTTACCCTTTTGTAGATCTTTTTGTTTTGTTTCAGAACTGTCTTGACATGAAATGTGTTTCTATCTACTTAGCTTAGAATTGTTGTCTTAAATTCATTCAGGATTAATCCAAGCAACCTGTTATATATCTTTTTCTGATTATGATGTCAGTGCTAGTTCTAACGTCAATTGAAGTGTTCCGAAAAACCTGTTCTAAATATTGGTAGTGTTGAGAGAACAACATTTGGAGTTATACATGGAATAGAATCTCATTGTTGTCACTTGTCAATATAATTATTTGTTTCATTTCAGGTTAACTATATGTGTACAATTGAATTTTTTATCTCTTACCTTGCCAAATAAATAGTAGTACAAATATTTCAGGCAAAAAGATGTTTCTATTATATTAAAATGGACATAATGAAACATTCTTTGATGGTTTCATAAACAGTTATTATATCGTACTTTCATCTGTGCCTAACAGACTCACACAGTAAAGTGCATAAGCTTTGGTGTTTTAATGAACATATGATAGCTCTCAATCATAAACATATAATAATTTCTTTCATCTTGATGTTTAGTGGACGATTATCTCATGGCCTTCGAATGTCTTCATCACCTATTATTGAGGTAATGATTTCAATTTTTAATTTATGAGACACTAAAATGTTTATTAGATGATTTTTTTTGTTAGAATGATAATAAACTTTTAACGTTCTTAAATTGAGCTTATGCTGAATTCTTTTGATCATAGTTCAAAAACTCAGACTCAGCAACTTTGCAAAAAGTAGGCAATTAAAAAAAACTTAAATTTCATGATTTTTTAAATTTTATAAAAAATAAAAATGCAAAATACAGTAAAAACACATGAATTTGTAAAATAATAATAAACATGCAAAAATTGAATTTATAGAGGTCATAAGTAGTTTTTCCTTCATTTATGGAGTTATGAAAAATGTGTTCAATTCACATCATAGTGTCACATGGTTATAAGTGACGTGTCCATATTAGTGTTTTACAAATTTCGTTTGTGGAAAACATGGGCCCAAAGCAAATTTTATTTTGTGCTTTTAAAAAAATAAAGTGGGGGTTTTGGTCAAGGGGCAGTGCACTTGGCACATACCTTCTTGTGATACATGGTGGGCTTTAGTGGCAGAGCCTTCACTGCCAAACCCAAAATAATGCCTTCAAGATAGCATGGACCTTCACAGTGCATCCCATTTTTCAAATACAGCTTAAAAACTCTCTAAATTGCACAAATATATTTGCACAGGTCAGATTTGCTTAAAAAGGCAAAAATTTCACATTCTTACTGCATTTTGGTCATGTTTTCATGTTTACCCATGGGTTTGGCAAGTCCATATGTTGTAATCACAATTACCCACATCAAGTCTGCGCTGTGGACCCACAACAACTTGGCCAAGTATTTCATGAGTTTTAAATCTATGCTTTTTATCGCATGGATTATAGATTTTCAGTAAAATGATAAATATACATGCCTTACTAAAAGTTATTTGAGCCATAATCTTAAAGCGAACAAAATTTTGAATACATTTAAGAGAATTCATTTATTTATCAAATATATATAACTGTCGGCAAGCAATTATCATTGCATCTTATTTATCTCATTGTGTTTTGTACTAAACTCTCAGGAGAGAATATTATATACTGCAGATCTTAAGTTGTAAAGAAAAAAATGCTATTATAATCAAAATTATAGATGTTTTGTTTCTAGATTGATTTAGAGTCTCATTAAATATAGATTTTCCTATGCATTGTATGTAGTCGGTCATAGTTGGTCGTCGGTCATAGTCGGTCATAGTTGGCCGTAGTTACTTATATTTAAATAAGACTATAGTTAGTTTATAATATTTCATATACTTGTGTACATGTTGTTTTGGGAAGAGTAATTCCCCGATTGGTGATTAGTTGTTGTCATGAAGCGTTGTGATGGTTGGTTCCTCAACCACAGCCAACAGCTATTTGTACTTGAATCAATATAGTCGGGAGACATTATGTTGGTACTTATGATATTATATTACATGCTGTCACATTTTGATGTTGTATGGCTAATTGTACTTGGTTACCGTGAATAATAAATGAAGTACTATTTTGCTGTGCAATATGCATTCATGATTGTTTGTACTTGTCTATGTTCTATTAATTCTGTTTACTCTCGTAGTACATCATGAGTTGCCCAAGTGAATTTGGCGATCACCCAAACGGGAGAATGGCGTCGTGATGGGGCAGCCGACCGAAGAGCCGGTACAAGCAAACAAGGATTGGGAAGACATTCCGATGAAAGACCTTTGCAGTTTGCGGGAAATCTCATTAAGGGACCACGTATCGAGGGGGGCTCTCAAGTGAGAGATCCCTTAGTCGGTCATCTGGGATTGACTGCACATTAAACAAGAGGTCGACCATCTCCTCACCAGACTGCCAAGGTTGATAGTGTGCCACTACATTATCTTACATGATCTCTAGGCTGAGAGGGATTAGGAACAAAGGAGGCAACAAATATTGCAACGGTACGAGGAGAGAACCAAGCGGGGAGAGGAGGAACGAGATAAAAGTCGAAGATGTACGTTTGGAAACTAAGGCCCATATGATCGACAGTTAATGCCTGTACGCCTCAACAAAGACATAAACCAAGTACTGGAAGGGAAAGAAACTGTTGAGGAACAAGTACGAAGATCATTAAGACTCAATAAACAAGAGAACAGATGGAGGAAATTAAAACAAACCACCGAAGGAGTAGATGGAGACTGGAACGAAATAAGCCAAAATATTGTCTACCCTAGTGGAGAAGCTCATGAGGGGAACTTCAAAACACCATCAGTAACAAATAGAGAAAAATATAAAATAAATGAAAATGAAAATGAAATGACAGAAGGAGTTGAAAACAACATAGGTCGTATGAGAAAACTGTCCATATGAGATGACGAAGGGCCAAGAGTTAGAAGATCTGAGCCTAAGACCCTAGGGCAAAGGGAGTATCGAAACGAACCCGAGGAGACTTGAGGTGTAGAGGATGCCGACAAAGGACGTGGGGAAGACACGAACGTGGCCAAGAATGCAAGTGATGCACCGAGACGTTGCAAGAGAACCAGTCCAGTCAGGTCCAATGCACAAGGAGGGCATCGAGGAAGGATGGTGACTCTGCTAGCCGAGAGGTAGAAGCTGCCAAAATTTACGGGGAACGGGTCAGAAAATTCAGTACGGCATTGTAAGATGTGCTAGATGATTTGGATAGCCAACGGGCAAGATGATGTGGACTATTGGCTGAAAGCATTTCCAGCGACGCTGAGAGACAGTGCCATCGACTGATACACAAAGTTGGACGAAGTACACAAAGCATCATGAAGATTACTCAAGAAGGAATTGCAAGATGAATTCAAACTCCTGACGGATGACAGTGAAATTGTAGTGGAGATCTACAGTACAAAGCAAGGGAAGCACAAGAACGTGCGAACCTACAATCAGAGACTCAAAGAATTGTTGGGAAAACTGGAGACTTAGTTGGTCGACGGGCTGAAGAAGCAATGGTTCATCAAAGGGCTTCTCCTGTTGTTGAGAAATAAAATGAAAGTCGTGCCTCTATTGTCCTACACCGAAGCATACAATCGGGTGATGGATATGGAGAGTGAAAATAAAACATCCTCCTAAGGGAAAAGGAAGACGGACGACGAGGAGAGTACGGATGACAAAAACGATAGTGAGTCCAAAACTGTGTAAGCACTCAGGAAGGACATGATAAGAATGATGAAAGAATTGAAGGCCAATAAGGAGAGTACGAGGGAAGCCAGAGAATTGTGGTGTACGAATTGCAAGGGGGAAGGTCACACAAAGGAAAACTGCTTGAAGAAGTTTTGCGATATCTGCCAAGTAATGGGACATTCCATCAAGTAATGCCTATACAATCTAAAAGCAAGGGGTACACAAGTACTCTTCACTTAGGGAGAATTGTTGACGCCGCCGAATACACCACTGAAGCCCTAGTACAATAGCAATGCATGCCTTGGAGGGTATTGAAGCAACAAAAGTCTGAGAAGCAAGATACAGTATGATGGTAAAGGAAGGCCCATGATACAATGTCGGAAGTGCAACGAATGGGGACACTTCGCCAGGGAATGAGAACGGTCAAGGTTCGGGGGGAAGATTATGGAAGTGGTGCGGAAAAGGGGACCATAAAGACAATGAATGCCCCAAGCAGAAAGGCATCCATATGCTGGAGGTGGAGGACCAAGAGGTACTGGCTATCACTAGAGCGCAAGTGAAGAAGGCCACCTACCCAGATCCACGTACAAAAAAGCAAAGAATGAAGAAAGCAAACCATAAGTGGAATTGGCGATAACGAAGGAAAACAAAATACCTCTGGAGAAACCAGGCACCTCTCAGTGGTCAGAGGCAGAAACCCGATCACAAATGTCATCGAGGATGGCAAGTAATCCTGATCGGAGGACCGAAGGAAAGAATTAGTACCAGAACCGCCACCATACGGTGAACAAACCATCGACACAGTACTGCTAATGGAAAACATCGAGAAGATGCCAACGGTCGTTCCGATGGAGATTGAAAGGAACATTTTGACAAATACTATCGTCGATGGAGGGTCGGGAGTCAATGTACTACCTGAAGACACATGGAAGAGTTTCGGGAAGCCAACACTCTGGCCATCGACATTCCAACTCGTGGGTGCCGACCAACACGACATCAAACCGTTGGGAACATTGATGGCGCAAAAGGTGGTGATTGGAACACAACCATTCCTACTAAACTTTGTAGTCATCCCACTACAGAGGAAGGTGTACGATGTGTTGCTCGGAAGAGGATGGTTGGTGGCAGCCAAAGCAAATCATAATTGGAAGAGGAACACATTCTCAATCAAGAGCAGTGCGTGGAAGTATGTCATCGAATTAAAGAACCAGGCTGTGAGCGAAAAATTGGCTTCCTCCGAATTAGAATCGGACGGAGGGGAGTTGGATTTCGACGAAGGGAGGACGACAATGGAACCGAATTTTGATGGCGTACTTGAACTCGAGAGTTGCTCGGAGGACGAGACAAGCTCGCTAAATGGACTTGTCTCGAAGTTAGAAAATGAAAAAAAATTAAAATTGAAGAGAGAAGAGTTGGAAAATGAAACAATTGAAAAAATTAAAATTGAAGAGTTGGGAAAAATTGAAAAAAATGGAAAAAATACAAAGGAATTAAAAAATTAAAAAATAGAGGAGAGAGAAAAAAAGACGAGAGAGAAAAAGAAGATGAAGAGTGAAAAAGAAGAGGAAGAGAGAAAAAGGAGATGAAGATTGAAAAAGGAGACAAAGAGAGAAAAAAGAGATGAAGGAAAAAATATTAAAAAATTCAGTAAAGTAAAAATATTAAAATAAAAAAATTGCCAAAGTTCCTATATTACTTAGGAAAAAGGCCGCACAGTCACTCAAGGTATCGACAGGGGAAAGGAATGCTCGGCAGAAAGTTTCCAAGTCAAATCCATACATCGTACGACATAAAGGGTCCGTGCGAGAGATTGGAAGAGGCGGAAAAAAGCATTGCAGGAGTTTGACGAATAGGAAGACAGAGAGAGAAAACACCAAGCCAAGTCCCTATGGCGTGCGAAGGCAAGGAGAGGTGAGTCGTGAAATAAAGAAGACAATGCGGCAATTAAAACAGGAAAAGATTTGCTTCAAGAAGGGCATTAACATACAAAGGCTTTTAATTGCACAAGTAAATAACCACATCGTAAAGAAGGATTGCATACGGTAGGGAGGGCATATACAACATAAAAAGCTCGAAAGTCACCTTGCTGAAAATAAGAAAGAAACAAACCCGTGCGATCAAGCATCAAGAGGTCTCACACATAAGGAAAAAAAAGAGAGTCAGGCCGTACAACGTACAGGAAGCACAATAGAGGGCTCTGTACAACCTATAGAGAGTAAATGGAAAAATAATCGGCATAAAAAAGTCGAATCCATAGGAGCACAGCTTGAAGGAGAAAGTGAAACCCAAAGTAAACATTCCAGAAGTGTATGGTTGGAAAATTCAAAAGGATATTCAGTAAAGCGTAGAGCAAACCTTGGCATTATTGTACGACAAGTTGAGAAGAATCCTAGAAAGAAACAAAGTCCCAACAGAAGGCAATTAAGGTGCATCCGTATGGGAGAGAAAAGGAGAAGTCGTACGATAAAAACATTTCTGCCAAGCAGATTGTACAAGGTGAAGAGAAGTTGTCCATACGGTGTGAAAAGGAGCTGCCCGTACGATGTGAAGATGAGCTATTCGTATGGTGTGAAAAAGAAATTGCCATATGAGGTGAACAAGAGCCAACTGTACGATGTAAAAGTGACTTTGTCGTACGATTCAAGGAAGAGCTTTCCATACGATCTAGGGAAGATACCACCGTATGATGCAAGGAAAATATTGCAGTACAACTTAATGAAGACATTGTCGTACGGTTGAAAAAAGACACTGGCGTGCAAGCAAACAACAGAGGTATTGGCGTGTGGCTAAGAAGAAACATTGGCGTACGGGTGGGAGAAAGTAGACATTATAGTCTTGTATGGTTGGAAAATTTCGGAAGATGTTTCATACGACATAAAGCAAACCTGTACATTACCAAGATCAATCTACGGTTTAGGAAAAGACTATAGAACATAAGGCGTAAAGGGAAGGTGGACATCATGTATCAGTTAAATAGTGAAAAATCTCTAATTTTTGGCTCTACAAACATTGGTTGGTGTCTCTTAAAAATTCATGAAAATGAGGTCCCGAATGGATTTCTGTGTGGTTTCTGAAGTCTTAAATTGGCCTTGGCAGGGGGGGGGGCGGGTTGGGCGTTGACCCTCGACCCCGTCGCGTACCGCAACAGAGAGCATGCTAGAGGTGCTCCCCCAAACCCCGTGAGGGGTGCTGCCCCTTGACCTTGCTGGGCGGACTGCCCTCAGACCCTCGCAAGGGGCGTTGCCCCCAAACCCCTGCAAGGGGCGCTGCCCCCAAATCCCCGCAATGGGTGTTGTCCCTTGACTTCGTTGGGGGTGTTGGCCCTAGACCCCCATTAGATTCAATTGAACTACCAAATCCCAGTATAGCCATCCACCACAGTACAGCTAGAGTAACTAGCCGTGAGGATTGAAGGTATGCAGTCTGAATGCAAAAGCGAATTCTTTTGGTGTTTTATCTCGCACAAGTCGCCAAGAGTAGAGACGACCAAGACTACCAGGCAAAAGTTGGTGGACTACATTTAGAAGTCACAAGAGCAGCTAGTCGCTTAGTAGATGAGAGTCACAACTCTCAAAGAGACATTGGCCGAGAGGTAGTGAGTATTGGCTGAGAGGTACGTCGTTTTTTTTTTCATCATCTAGAAGACGACTACTTTTGTTGGGGGATGATGTAGTTGGTCATAGTCGGTCGCAGTTAATTATATTTAAATAAGACTATAGTTAGTTTATAATATTTTATATACTTGTGTATATGTTGTTTCGGGAAGACTAATTCCTTGATTGGTGATTAGTTATTGCCATGAAGTGTCGTGATAGTTGGTTCCTCAACCACTGCCAGTGGCTATATGTACTTGAGTCAATATAGTTAGGAGACATTATGTTGGTACTTATGATATTATGTTATATGCTATTACATTCTGATGTTGTATGGCTAATTGTACTTGGTTACCGTGAATAATAAATGAAGTGCTATTTTGCTGTGCAATATGCATTCATGATTGTTCGTATTTGTCTATGTTTTGTTAATTCTGTTTACTCTCATAGTACATTGTGAGTACCCCAGTGAGTAAACACTATATTTCTTTCAGCCCTTAAGAAATGGAGTTTGTTGAGGTTTGACATTGATAGTGGACCCCGTGAGGGGTGTTGCCCCTTGACCCCCACAAATGGTGCTGCCCCTTGACCCTGTTTGGGGCACTGCCCCTAAACCCCCGTAAGGAGCTTTGCCTGTTGACCTCGTTGGGGGTGTTGCCCCCAAGCCCGCATTAGATTCTATTGAATTACTAAATCCCACTACAACCGGCCACCATAGTACAACTAGAGCAACCAATCGCGAGGATCGTAGGTATGCAGTCCGAATGCAAAAGCGAATTATTTCAATGTTTTATCTCGCACAAGTGGCCAAGAGTAGAGATGGCCAAGACTACTAGGCAAAAGCTGGTGGACTACATTCAAAAGTCACAAGAGTGTACGTTGTTGAGCACACGAGAGTCATAACTCGAAAGAGACATTGGTCGAGAGGAGTGAGTATTGGTGAGGTACTTTTGTGGAGGGATGATGTAGTCATCATAGTTGATCGCCGGTTGTAGTCGGTCATAGTTGGCCGTAGTTAATTATATTTAAATAAGACTATAGTTAGTTTATAATATTTCATATACTTTTGTACATGTTTCGGGAAGACTAATTCCCCGACTGGTGATTAGTTGTTGTCATGAAGCGTCGTGACGGTTGGTTCCTCAACCACTGCCAATGGCTATTTGTACTTGAAGTCAATCTAGTCGGGAGACATTATGTTGGTACTTATGATATTATATTACATACATTTTGATGTTGTATGGCTAATTGTACTTGGTTACCGTGAATAATAAATGAAGTACTATTTTGCTGTGCAATATGCATTCATGATTGTTTGTACTTGTCTATGTTCTATTAATTCTGCCTACCTGTAGTACATTGTGAGTGCCCTAGTGAGTAAACATCAGATTTCTTCAAACCTTAATAAAATGGAGTTCGCTGAGGTTTGACATCGATAGTCTACTCGCTGATTGGTAATCTCTAATAACCACCCCATTTGTTTTGAAAATTTAACACTTTAGCTTCTCGTGAAATAGAAAGTAGCAAAACAACTTCCACTTTGATCACGGTTCTCGAAGTGTGGGTGAGGTAAGAGCTTATGGTGGTAATCTGGTTACATTAAACTGACTGCTGAAAGTAAACTACTTGTTCTCTCAGTGGCCTACTCACCCCACTTATGCAGTGGTAGGCTAATACAATCATGAAAAAGTAAATCAGCTCTTCCACTTTTCAGTGGTGAGTGCAAGCCAAGAACCACTTACTCAGTAGGTTCAGTACAATGAACCACTTATTCAGTGGGATAAGAAAATGATACCATTTATTTAGTGGGGTAAGAAATAATACCACTAATTCAATGGGGTAAGTAGCAAATCAAAATAAGAGCTAAGTCACTGATGGTAATTTCACTTATTCAGTAATCAGAGTTCTCAAACCGTGGACCTCCTAACAATTACAACTCTGCTGTTTTGACTGCAAATATGACAGAAATATGAAATGAGCACCCCCAAATGAACCCCAACTTCAATAACAAGATACCCAAGCAATATAATGGCAAGTATACCTCAGAAATATGACCCAATGAAGTCTGAAACAGGTCTGATATACTGATGCAGTAGGTTTGATACACCAAATCAGCAAGTATGCAACTGGCATGCCACCCTAGGAGCTGCTCCAAACATTGAACACTCCGGAATTGATAGCAATGGCCTAGAGAGGTCTAGACACCACCATGGAAGCTCAACAAGGCAATGATTCGCATGCATGGTGATTTTGTTTTTAAAAATCAGAAACTTCTGATAACAATCTGCAATCACACCCTTTCCTTGTTGCCCAGTGCAGGAAACCAATGGTCCAATACCCAGAAGACAGTTCTACAAATTTTAATCTGCACCAACAAATGATAGTTAGGTTTTGTACTTGCAATGGTATGGCCCAGTAGCAGGGAAATTCTATGAAAACTTCACACTTGAATTTTATGAATCACTGGATTAGCATAGAAACACAAAGAAAAAATTTCCTCAAAATACCTCATATTGAGAAGCAATGAAAAGAAACTTCACCATTAGCACCAGTGGTGATCCCTATATGGAACCACACTAGTCCAACTTGGGAATGTATTTCAATTCCAACACTAGAACAATCCTTGAGGGATTTCGTCCTCAAAGACTTGGAGAATCCAACACCAAACTGGCAGCATTTTGTTATCAATTCTCAACATGAGCAAATGAGCTCCTCAACGCCTCCTTATATAGCTTTTGGAGGGAAATATTACAATTTTGAAATAATAAGATATTTCACTTTTCCCACAAAATACCTTTTAAAATACTAATATTCCCCATTATATGTAATGACCCCCTTCTCTTACTTAGGCGTCCAACTTTGAGGTATTTTTGCCTTTTCAAAAAGTCCTATCACTTAAGTTTATGAAAATAATAATTAAACATTACAATTTAAGTGAAATATTTAAATATTTTACCTCAAGTAATGAGAAATCCCAAAACAACTTGGAATCCAGTTTTGATTGCACCAATGTGATACTGAGACATTGGATGAATAATTAAAGCCATTTTGGCGGCTTACTAAAAATAGATGTTCTCTTCAAGAAGTTTGGAAAACACCCAAAAAGTTTGAAAATACCACGGAGAATGTTATTCAGACTAGTATCATCTACTGAGCTCAATGCCAATAATAGAACCCAAGAATTGCCACCACTGCATCCTCCAAGAACCTTGGAGTCCCCTTGCCTTAACACTTAGCCTATGAGAAGTCCAAAAATAGGCAAATGGTCATTGAATTGATCAGGTTTGAGAAGGGGACATTACAGTCCTCCCTCCCCAAATTGCTTGTCCTCAAGCAATTGCAAATCTGAATGCTGCAATATCTACCCATTCTCCCAGGTGGCATCCTCAACTGGTAAGTTCTTCCATTTGACCAGGTATTCTTTGATGGACCTTTTCCTCAATGTGCGCTCTCTAAAATCTATCACTGCTTCAGGAACTAGCACAAGCTTCCCTTCCTAATCCAAAAGGGGTTAACTCTATAGAAGCAACAACATTATGTCCAAGTGTTTTTTTGAGGCGTGACACATAAAAGACATTATGCACCTTGCTACTCTGTAGTAGCTCCAACTCATAAGCTACTTCTGCAATCCTTTTAGAAACTTTGAATGGGCTATAGAAACGTGGCTTCAACTTCTTTGCTCCACTCTTCTTGAGAGTGGACTGACTATAGGGCTACAATCTCATATACACTATGTCTCCAACCTCGAATGTATACTCAATACGGTGCTGATCTACATATAATTTCTGCTGATGTTGAGCATGCTGGAGGTTTTCCTTCAAGGATTTTATGGTGTCCTTACTCTGCTGCAGCAAATCCTTGGCTTGGGGAACTCTACTATCACCAAACAATAAGTTGATGAAGCTGGAAGCGTCATACCCATACAAAGCCATGAATGGAGACATCTTGATCCACATGTGATAAGTAGAATTATAGCAGTATTCGCCCAAATTGAGCCATCTCACCAAAAGTTTTTGCTAGCAAGACACATAGTTCCTAAGGTACCCTTCAAGCCATTTGTCAACAATCTCGGTTTGCCCATCAACTTGCGGGTGATAACTTGTGCTTGGGGTAAGCACAATACCACTCAATTTGAATATCTCCTACCAAAACATACTTAGGAACTTGCTGTCCCTATCACTCACAATATTTTTCGGCAAACCATGCAACTTGAATACTTCTCTAAAGAACTAATCAACAACTTGAACTCCTGTAAACACTGCAAAAATTGTAAAGAAGTGTGCAAATATCATCAATCTATCAACAATAACAAAAATACAGTCCCTCTCTTGTACCTTAGGCAAGCTTGTTATGAAATCCATTGAAATACTTTCCCACTTTTGGTTGGGAATAGGCAAGGGCTGCAACAAACCAGCAGGATATGAGTGCTCATTTTTGTTCTATTGACAAACTTGGCTCTGCCTAACATACCCAAGGACTTCATTCTTGAGTTCTTTCCATGCAAAGCTCTCCCAAATTTGTTTGTGAGTCTTGAAGTAGCCTTGGTGACCAGCCAAGGGAACATTATGGAATGTTTGAAGAACCTTCTCCTTGAGCTTAGATTTGGGTACCAAGAAGATCCTTTCCTTGTATAGGATCAAATCTTTCACCACCTTGTACCTTGCATCCTACAAGGTACCTTCCAAAATGCTGGTGGTGAAGGAGTTTTTCACATACTTTGCAAGGATTTGCTCCTTCCAATCAACAAGGATCTCCACCATAGAACTCAAATGTGGCCTTCTTGACAAGGCATCAACCACAATATTATTGTTTACCTTGACATATTCTATGTCAAAGTCATAAGCTTGTAGCTTATTGACCCACTTTTGTTGTCTGTCTTTGAGGTCTTTCTACTGGAGGAAATGCTTGAGGCTATTATGGTTGGTCTTCACAAGAAACTTGCCACCAACCAAATATTGCTTGAATTTGGCCAATGTGTGTATTATTGCAAGCATCTCCTTATCATAAATGGAGAATGTCCTTTCCACATTCCTCAACTTCCTGCTTTCACAAACAATTGGGTGCTTGTCTTGCATTAGAACAACACCTATTCCTTCTCTTGAGGCATCACACTGAAGCTCGAAGGGCTTGGAGAAGTTGGGTATGGCCAAAACGGGACATGAACTCATGATTTGCTTGAACTGATCAAAAATTTTCTGCACTACATTTGACCATACAAATGCCCCCTTTTTGGTAAGATTTGTGAGAGGAGCGACCAATTGAGAATATCCCTTCACAAATCTTTTGTAGAAGCCACAGAGACCCAAAAACCCCTTCAATTGAGTAAGATTTTTTGGTGGTGGCTGATCCAAAATGGCCTTAATCTTCTCTTGGTCTATGCTAACCCTCTTTGAACTGATCACATGAGCAAGATACAAGAGTTTAGTCATGCCAAACTCACATTTGGACTCCTTAGCAAACAAAGATTAGCCTTCCAAAATGCTTAGCACCTCCTTCAAATCTTTCATGTGCTCTTTCCATGACTTGCTAAAAATCAGAATGTCATCAAAGAAGATCAAAACAAGCTTCTGCAACTGCTTGTTGAACACCTGATTCATGCAAGATTGGAAAGGCGCAGGAGCGTTAGTTAAACGAAAAGGCATAACTAAGAGCTCATAATGCCCAAAATGGCATCTGAAAGCAATCTTCTCAATGTCTCTTCCCGAACTCTAATTTAATGATAGCAAGATCTTAGGTCTATCTTGGAAAAGAAAGTTGCTCCATGTAGCTTATCAATCCTTGGTATTGGATACTGGTTCTTGATGGTCTTCTTGTTGAGAGCCCGATAGTCTATGCACATGCACATAGTACCATCCTTCTTTTTCACCAAAACCACTAAAGAAGCGAAAGGAATCTTGCTTGTGCGGATGTGTCCCATATGTAAGAGTTCCTTGATGGCCTTCTCTATCTCGTCCATGTGCATCTTAGGATGTCGATATGGGGTGGTGATGACGGGTTTAGCACCCTCCTCTAGTTCTGTCACATGCTCAATCCCCCTTTCAGGCGGTCTCCCAAGTGGAATGCCATTGAAGACCTTGCTTTGCTTTGAGAGGAAAGCTCGCACATTTGGATGATAGAACCTTTTTTGTTCTGGAGGATTGGTCGGCATGATTACACATTCTACTGCCAACTCCACTAAATCGTGCCGAATCAATCGTTCCATTTGCTTGAATAAAATAATGCGAGGACCTCCATTGGACATTCCTCTCAAAACCACCCTCCTCTCATCAAATTTGAACTTCAGCTCCATGGTTTGAAGGTTTAATATGATCTCTCCTAGAGATCGCAGCCACTGAATACCAAGAATTGCATCAATGTCTCCAATGCTTACAACATAGAAGTCATCCTTGACTTCATAGTTGCCCAATTGAATGCACATATCTGATATCTTCCTGGTGCAAGTGAGTGTAAAGTCATCAACCACTATCACTTTGAACCCTTCAAACTCTTCAATCTTGAGTCCTCTTTTGGCAATTATTCTTTCATCAATGAAGTTATGTGTTGCTACAATGCCAATGAGAGCAACAATTCGCTGCTCACATAGGACTCCTCAGACCTTGAAAGATTCATTCTTCTGGAAATTGGCAAGTTGGGCAAGAGTACCCTCGCTTTCCTTCTCTTCTTTTGACTCTTTGGATGCTTCTTCTTCCTTATCCTCCAAATCAGACTGCTGTTCTGATTTTTTAGATGCTGATTCATCAGCTGAGTAGACCTCCAAGTGATTCACCTTGCCTCTTTCGAAGCATTTATGACTTGGAGCCCATGGCTCCTTGCAAGTGAAGCACAATTTCTTTCTTTTGAGCTCGTTACCGAAGTAATCATCCATCCTTGATGGGAACTTCTTTGGCTGACCTGCATCTTTATGAAAATGCTTCTTGTCTCTCTTGTTATGAATGTTCTTGGACTGAAATTTGGGTTTTGGGGCTGCAAGATCCATGCTCCTTGCTTTTCTAATTGCCTCTTGGAGATATGGTAGGTCAAAGGCCTTAACCCATCCCCTCACTGGATCTGTTAGCCCTTTATTGAAAAGGACCACTGATCTTTTGTCTATGATATTAGGAACCATAATGGATAGTCTTTTGAATTCAGCAATGTAGGTATTAGGAAAGCCATGTTTTTTTAGATGTGCAAGCTCTCTAAACTGCATTTTAGGATCTTTCCGGTCAAACCTCTCAATGAGCTTATTGGTGATCTCATCATAAGAGGTAATCATGTTATGGCCAAGTGTGACAAGGCCATGATTCCACCATTTGTGAGCTGCTCCATAAAGGTGCAAAGTGGCAAATTTGATGGCATCCAACTCCGACATTGGCTTCAATGACAAATAATTGTCCAATTTTTGTACTCAAGCTCTGGTAGTGCACTTGTCACTTTTGTCAAAGTGAGCTAGAGTCACTTTCCCCAAGGCTTGCTGATAGTCCCTCCACATCAGAGGGCCTTTGTTATCAAACCTTCCACCTCCCCTCTTCTTCTTTTGATTCATGAACTATTCTAAGGACAAGATTTCTTGAATCTCGGTGGGAGAGTCATATACTCCGCATAACTAGTCCTCACTTCTTGTGCCATAGGAATTTGGGCTTCTTGCTCAGTTGGGGGCTTCTCCCTACAAATGAAGATAGGTTGAAGTGGTTTTGGGTTAGACCGAACAGGAGTGCCAATGGTGGTGTTTCCATTATTCCCTCTATTATTATTATTGACATTTGATGCATTGAGTTATCCATTTTGAAAGTGGGGTGTTTGAGGCACAGTTTGATTCATCTTGGCCAACAGTTGTGACATCATATCAAGCATGATGTCAAATTTTCTCTTTGTTCTAGCTTTTGGACTGTTGGGTTAGGCTGGTCCCTTCCCCTTCTTCACCATATTCCTTGATACACTTTCATTGTTAGTGGAAGAAACCAAATGGATTTCAAGGATTCCTGAAATTGTCTCTCGTTCTGGAATTGGTGGGGCTGCCATTGATTTTTGCTCTATTCTCTGTCATAATACCTTCGTTCACAAGTGCATAGCACGTGTAAGAGGCACAAGTTTGTAGGATGACCAGCTTTGATACCATTGTAATAACCACCCTTAATTTTTTTTGAAATTTAACACATTAGCTTCAGAAATAGAAAGTAAGCAAAGTAACTTCCTTCCATTTTCTGATTACCAAGTTCCCAATGTGGGCGAGGTGAGAGCATACAGTGGTAAGGATTACATTAAACTGAACTTCTGAAAGTAAACCACTTGTTCAGTGGGGTGAGTAGAGCACATCCACTTATGCACAGGGTAGGCTAATACAAAAATGAAAAGTAAATTGGTTCTTCTACTTTTCAGTGGTGAGCGATGTGCGAAAGACCACTTATTCAGTGGGGTGAGTGCAATACCACTTATACAGTGGCTAAACCAATGAAACCACTTATGCAATGGGGTAAGTAGAAAATTAAACTAGAGCAAGTCACTGATGGTACTAATATTCAATGCTACAATAAGAGCTCTCAAAATTTGACTCCTAACAATTACATCATTGCTGTTTTGATTGCAAATATGATAGAAATATGAAATGACACCCCCAAATGAACCCCAATTGCAATAATAAGATACCCAAGCAATATAATGGCAAGTACACCTTAGGAATGTGACCCAATGAAGTCTGAAACAGGTCTGATATACTGTTGCAGCAGGTCTGATACACAAAATCAGCAAGTATGTCATTGGCACACCACCCAAGGAGATCATGAAAACATGAAAGTTCACCCCAGAATTGTTTGCAATGGCCTTAGACACCACCATGGAAGCTCAACAAGGTAGGAAAAGTGGGGCGATTCCCCATAGAAACACCACACTCTCTGAGAATGTTATGACCTGCATATGGGGTGATTTGCTCCTTAAAAATCAGAAACTTCTGCTAACAATCTGAAATCACACTCTTCCTAGTGGCCCAGTGTAGAGAAAACGAATGGTCCAATACCCAGAAGACGGTTCTACAAACTTCAATTTGCACCAACAAATAATAGGTACAACCTGCACTTGCAATGGTATGGCCCAACAACAGGGAAACTCTATGAAAACTTCACACTTG
>VDFB02127046.1:0-29822 GCA_007258455.2 Sequoia sempervirens | reverse complement strand
GAAGATGCAAAATGCAAAACAGATAGAAGTTTCTTTTTTTTGTTTATATTAGTGTTGGGTAACAGATTTATCCTTCAAAAATAACTACAAAAATGACTCAAATTTCCCAAGAGGAAGAAAAAATAGTACCAATAGTTGAGTCACTTGCAACAGTAGTTGCAAGTGCTCTCTGCTTATTTTACAAGGTGCGGCTACCTTCGAACAATTTGCAATGAATGAAAAACTCAGGGTATGCTTTTAACCGAAAAGAAGAAAAGGTGAACTAACATTTACCCATATCCATGAAAGTAAATGCGATGAACATATTCAGAAGGAAATGAATGTAAACAAATGATACAAAGCCCATTTATTCTACACCCAAAAAGAAAGAAAAAGAATGAGCAGAGAATTTTATTTTTCTAACAGATGATTCATTTTGCATTCAAAGCTCCATAAATAATTTCACCTATAGTTAACTATGATAGACTTAATATTGGAAGACAATTGCAAGAGTCCAAAGTCTATTGAAAATTTAAAGAAAACATTTATAAATGCAAAGATCTAAAAAAACACTTTCTTTATTCCACCAATATCAAAATTTAAGCACAAAGGCTTAGCACCCTACACAACCAACTGTACCAAAGAAAAAACCCCTGCCCCAGCCAAAAAAAGATGCCTCAATCATTAACCTAGAGACCAATATATATACATGAACATCCAAAATTGTTACATTACAAAAAGTAACGGTCTAAAAAATGACCAGCGACAACCGTTTTAAGTAAAGACATTATTCTTCCCTATCGCAGAAAGATTCCATGCATGTCGCTAATCCACTGGCAGAGTCGGTACTCTATACAGCTCCAATTGCATTTCCATAACCAAATTGTTGAATTCAGCACGTTCCTCTTCTTTATGTAAAACCTAAATGGTCCTATTGTACTCCACATAACTAGTTTTCTCCTTCTGGGCTAGTGAACGCAGCTGAGAAACGATATCAAATTGCTCCTCCTCTGGCCAATTCACATCAGGTTGGAGAACAGGAACAAGTTCATCTTCCCATTCCTGGACATCACCTTGAAGTACCATTTTGGGAAAAATCTCTTAAATCAAAAATCTCTGCCACCTTCTCTTACATGCAAATCTATTTAACTTCGGTGGTGGAGAGTGGTCATTTATTTTCCAAGCAAACTTGTAAAACCGTTTCTCCAACTTCCTTATTAAAGATTTGTCTTTTCAAGGGATCTCTAAATATTACATTTAAATTTTTGTTTTCATCTTGAGAAATTAGAGAAGATTTTCCTTAAAGGCATCGTACACTTCATTAAATGCACTAACACTTTGAAAATAGTACATCCAGCTGAGGTTACCCCGTCGCTACAAACTAGAACCTTGTAACCATTAGTCGGGAGTTCTGGAGTTTCTGGAACTGCCGATATCCCAATAACACAGAACATCATTTCCAAAGCTACAAAGGGTCGGTGGTTTCGAAACATCAAAACTTAGTGACTTGGTTTGAGATTTTGACAAGACCACAACAGTTATGAAATTTGATGAAGTCGTGACTTGCACAAGTTATCACGAAAGGATGTGTTTTTAAACAACTTATCTTGAAATAAAATTTTAAGGGGTAACAATTAGCTAGATATAATGCGCTCGCATTATGACTTTTTAAAAATTTGAAATATGGTTGGCCACATTTTGGCTCACGATCTTTTTGCACCCGCCCACATTCAAAAGAGTAATAGGTCTCCAATTCTTCATTAAGTACTTGTCACCTTCTTTCGAAACTAGCTTGATGATGCCATTTTATGGCTTTTCCAAGCAACCCTTTCTCAATAGCCTCCAGATACACTTGTAGTAGGTCCTCACTTATCCAACTAATGTTCCTTTTATAGAATTCCATCAATAATCCATCATCTAGGCTGGTGATTTTTTATACTTGAGGGATAGAATTGCATTAGTTATCTCTTCTTTTGAAATTGGTTGCTTTAGAGTTTTAGCCATATCATTAGTTACCTTCCTCGAGATTAGTTTTTTGCATCTATCTCTTGCCTCGTCACCCTGAGGGCCATGGCACTAAGAGGTGAATAGATTTTCATATAATTGGTAGAATTTGTTTTTGATGGTGTCTAGGTCTTTGATCATGCCTTCATCATCCAAAATTGAGCCTACTACTTCCTTTGCCTCCTTAGATTTTAGGCACCTAAAAAGGAATTTTTATCCTCTATCCCCTTGGGTAATCTAATTCATTCTTTCCCTTCTTTTAATACCTTTATCCTTATAATTTTGAATCTTCCTTAGTTGGCCCTTTTATGGTAACTAATTCTTCATTTGCATCTATGTTTTGAGGGTCCTTTTGGAGAATAGACTCCATTTCCATTAAAGCTTTCTACAATTGGTTCTCCAATTTCCTAGTATCTTTAGCTCTTTTTTCACCAATCATTTGGAAGATTCGCTTCCAAATTTTAACATTTGTATTCCATCTTTCTATTGTAGATAAGTTAGCTTGAGTCTATTTGTTTATCTCCCTGAGTGTAAATATAGCATTGTTATAGTCTTTCATTTTCAAGAGACTTGAGTTTAAGATGATTTTTTTTCCTTCTTGGTAGACCTCCCATTATTACCTTCAATATTGATTTTGACCATGATAGGATGGTGGTCAGATAGGGTTCAAGGTTTAACCTTAACCCTATTGTTTGTATCCTCAACTTGATCGAACTAAAAGCATTCCTCATTGGCATAGAATATATCTAATTTGTAATAGATTATTTTATTACCTTTCTGTGAATTACACCAAGTGTACCATATGCCTTTATTCTCTTTCTTGGTACCTTCCAAGGGGTCTAATAATCTCAATCTATTTTCATCCTATTCCAAAAGAAATTTTCATTACCTTTCCACCCCATATCAATCCCTCCTGTCTTGTCTTCTACATTTTCCACCATGTTAAAGTCTCCCCCAATAATTTGGGGGATCTGTGACAATTTACTCATCCAGCTCCATAACTCACATCTTTGCTTGTATTCATTAGGTGCATATTTAGTACATATTCCAAATTTTAGGTTGTCCTTTTCAAAGCAAACCCACGCTACCTTGTTATAGGGGGAGGTCTCATGGGATATAATCCACTTGCTCCAGTTATTTATTAGACACTAGTATTGCAACACCCCCTATGATTTTTTCATTGTTGATGGAAAAGGATGTGGATTCTTTCTAGATAAACCTAAGATTAGTTTGTAGGGATACCCAATTGCCTTAATTTCTTGTAGCATTACTATATCTTTATTTCTCTCCTACTTTAGGAGCCTTCTTATATTGTATTTCCTATCAGGGGATTCCAATCCCATGATATTCCAAGAGATGCAATTAAGAGTCATTTGCATTCATTTCTTGTACTTCTTCTATATTCCTAAATCCTTCAAAGCATTTAGGAAGGTTTCTCCTTCTAGTGCTACTCCTTAGATATGAGGTAAGAATCTCCTTTTGTCTCTGTCTTATTTTTTTGGTTTAGCATATTATTTACACAGGAGCTATTCCCTTCCTCATATATTGGGGCATCCAACTCATGGGGGACTTGTCTCTCTGCTATTTCTTTTTTGTGCAATTCCCCTATATCCCCTGCTAGGTTCTAGCTTAATATTAAACTCTTGTTTTAATTGTTCAAGGTTAGCACTGTCAAGGACAATGCCTAGCTTGAGGTCTCCCTGTAAATCCCATAGGTTAGAAGGAGGGTCGATACTTAAAGAAACATCATTGTTATTACAATTTTGATTATCATTATCGAGGGCTTGCCTATCATGTTCTTGTACCTAGGTGACGAGATTCTCTAGAGCAAGCCAAATCCATTCCCAAGCCCACATTAGGGGTTGCTTATTTTTAAAATCTATTACTATTGGTGTTTGATCATCCCTTGAACCCTTATTGATTGAATTTAAAGGCTTGTTAATGTTGTCCCTTACATCCTTCAAGGACATATTCAGAATTTTAAGTTCAGTCTACCCTGAGTCTGCCCCGAGGGAGTGGGGGACATCAATAGGGTTTTCTAGAATACCATTATTCTTATTTTTTATTTCTTGGATTTGGCACCGAATGAACCTTACTCTTGCCTAATTGGTTTTCTGAGGCTAAAGGTTCTTTCAGCTCTTGCCCTTTTTTAATATTTTTATTTTTCTTGTTAATAGAAATCTATTGTTTAATTTTATGAATCATAAGTTCTTGTGCATTCGTTTCATGACTAGAGGAATTAATTCTTGTCTCTTTGGGAACCCTTGTCTCCTTGGTAGTGATCACACTCTCATTTTTGGTGCATTTGCAGTGCTCATTTGGTGGAGTCGATGGTGGGTCAGGGATGGTTTTAGACCCCTCAATATTGTTAAATAGCTTTCCTTTCCTAGACAAAATATTTTCTTCCTCAAGTGAAAGGTCAAGATTAAGCTCTTCCACATTATTAGAAATATCTTTATCAAACAACATTGAACAAGAACCATCTTTATCCTTATTATGTTTGATGGCTTTTATAATTGTAAGTAATTCCCTTGTGGGGCCATCACCTTCCCAGGTTTATGATTTACAACCATAGTTGAAGGGGCTTGAACGATAAAGTTAGGGTTTTCCTTTCTTCTTTTTTTGTAATTACTCACGACCCTTTAAAATTGGATAGTTTCTTCTCACACGAACTTCCTTTTTTCAAAGGAAGCATGCATTGAGTACGCCCAAGAGTTTAATTTTATAGGAGAGAATTTACTTTTCAATTTCAATCTCCACTTCCTCGAGAATTTCAACCCCTAGAGTGATTGAAAGTAGAACTCTTGCATCCATATGTGGGAGAGGATTTTTTATGTCCTCCACTCTGAGCATCTTCCTGAATTGCACCACAATTCAAGGGATGAAAGTCCATAATATTATCTAGAGATCTTTTAGGGTTATCAATCTTGGATAAGAGAGAGAAACCACTTCCTTGTTTAACAAATTTGAGGACCATGAAATTTCTCTAAACATAGAGTTTCTGATGGACCTATAAGGAAGCTAAGGTGGAACTAACTCTCTAACATCAAAACAGGGGAAGAATCACAGGTGACTTTAAAATTTTCAATTCTTCCAATTAAGATACACTTGAAAGAAAATGTAAACAAAGAAATGAACATACACGATGAACACGGATTTACATGGGAAAACCCTTAGGGAGAAAAACCAACCACACCAAGAAAAACCCCTTTGTATTACAAGTAAACAAATTACATACAGAGTACAGGCTTCACTCTCTGATGTCAATTTACAACACAAATTCAAATGATCAACCTTGTACAGAACATTTTTACAATGCTCTCTAAATTAATTCATACACACCCCACCCCCCTTCACCCAAGCTCACCAGAAGCAATCATCATCTTCAATCTCTGAGTATCCATGTCACTCATGGTCTATCAAACTTCCTCACAGGAATGGCCGCAATAGTCCAACTGCTAGCGGTTCCCATTCTGCTTCTCTGATTGGTCGATGACACACCACGTAGGACAGTCTTCCAATTGGTCAAAAATGTTCAAACATATTCGCATGTCAGTGAGACACTAACCATGTCTCCCCGATGCCACATGACCAATTACACATCCATCGCTATCGGCAAGAGTCATCACCTTCGGCAAGAGGTTACACCGAGTTCAAAACTATCGGCGAGACAAGCCATATCGTTGAGACGTCATACCGATGATCATCACATGTAGCGCTATCGCCAAGACCATCACTATCAGCGAGAGGTCATACCGAAGGAAAAACCATCTTGTGAAGCTCTATTTAGGGATTTAGCCATATAATCATTAGGGATTAAAATAGATTTATTAGGGTATTTGAGAAGCCACTTACCTTGGGTATCTTTGGACTGCAATCCTTCTATGATAGTTCCATTTTTGACATTGATAAACTAATTCGAATCTGGAATCAAAACTATATTCGAAATGTTAATCTCCTCTATGATAATATCTTTGAATGATCGAGCACTCTTACCCCCATCACTACAACTAATACTGTTAGGGTTAGTTGTCATACCCCTAGGGGGGTCGTCTAAATGATGCCCCGTATCTTCCATTGATTAACTTGTACCTCACAATAATCAATGAAGGTTAATGTTTACAGATAAAATGAAAAGGCCAAATATTAGAGGCAAATGCATCATACGAGAAAACCAAATAAAAGATATGAAGAAACATGAAAGATAATGATAACCAAGACAACCAAGCTAATGAAAAGACCAAGCCAATAGAAAGGAAACACAAGTAAGGAACAATAAACCCTCGATGGCTTATAACCATCCTGAGGTTTCCTTGAAGCACACACCCACCATCTTCTCTTCCATGCTATATAGGATTAAACTTATGTACCAAAAAAATATAATAAATTACAAGGTTTATCATTTCATCTTTGTACTTTCATAGTCTTGTTTGCCCCTATCTCTATTATCTACTGAAGCATTTAAAGATTAGAAATATTTAGAAATGCCTTCTAGATATTATTAATGCCCAGCCTAGGTTCATGCTCTCCTTAATTAGTCCCTTGAAATATTAGCTTTACATTCTTGAGAAAGTGTCAGAACACACCAAGTGTGTAAGTGATCTAATTTTAAATTATGGCACACATAGTATTCTTTATAGTGGTTCTAGTATCAATATCCCAAAGAATTATCATCCTATAATCGATTATCAAATAGATTTAAATGATTTAAATAATGTTGTTAAATAACACATAAAAAAAGCATTTACCAAGTCAACATCCAACAACTAATAGAAAATGACATGGGAGTTAGCAATTTAAATTTTAGGTCAAATCTATAGCATGTGAGATTTCCCTTATGCATTGTATTAATGATATAAAATAAGGAATATATATTGTAAGGATTGTGAATGGATATGTGGAAGTGGCAGCTAAAAGATGAGGCAAATATATGTAAATAAGTACATGTATAGAGCTTAGATAGGCCTAAATATATAGAAGTGCATAAGGTTGAGAGTAAATGAGAATGGATAGGGATTGAGGAAGGAATCAAAATCAGCACAAAATAGTGTCACATGTTGCTACTTAATTAAGAGAATCTCTCAAAATGGACTCAAAACTAAATGGGAAATGACGTAAATATTTAAATTTCTTTATTTCACTTATATTGTGATTGTATTCCATATTCCATAATTTCTAAGAGATATACTACATTAGACACAATATTTAAATGTATTGATACTTAGATGTAAAGGAAAATAAACTTTCCTTAAGTGTGATCTAGGCTAAACCAATAAGATGCATACAAATAAGCATAGATTAGGATAGGTATAATTGGAGACAATTGTGGATTAATCTATTCTAATATTACATGTTAAGTTGATAAAACTAAATGCAATAGATAGGGGTAATTATATCTATGACCAAAGAATGATTATCTTTGCTGAAGATTTTAGAATCAAACTAGTATTTTCTTAGGAAGATGTGATCTCTCTACCAATGGAATACCTCATAACATATGCTATATTTTTTATCTATTATAGATCAATGCTATAGTTTTGGGTCAACTTGTCAATCATAAATTCCTCATTTGCTCATCTAGATTTGGCCATATGAAATGTGGAATTCTACTATATTGTTCAATTGGATGATCTTCCACTCCACTTTTTTTGATATTTGAAAGTTTTTCAATATTTATAAACACTTGGAAAGGGTTTTTATTTTTCCAAAAAAAATGTTATTTCCTAATTCAACCCTTAGAAATATGTGAAAAAGCTTGAAGGCAACAAACAGGGCCCTAGAATTATGTATATATATTTCTTTGTCCTTTTAGTATACCAAGACCAAACATTCTCATATTGATTTAATCCTCTAATTATCTATGATGTGAGAGAAGATGCTTGAGAGATAGAGGTGTACAATCAATGCAATTAAACATCTTTGAAAACTAGTACATTGTATCAAATTTATAAAATGTGTACTTAGTCAACTCAAGGTAGGAAAATAAAGAGCAAGACAATGAGCTCAACTTTATCCAAAATTCACAATTTATCGATATGGACATATATCAAGACATTTCCTCAAAATAGATACAAATTTAAATAAGAAATAACATAAATTAAAAAAAAAACATTATTACAATAATTTTTAATAATTTGAAATAAAAAATTCAAGAAAGGAACTTATCTATAAGGACTAATCTATAATTAGTCTAAAATATTTTAATGATTCATATTATGTGCACACTCCAAACCGCTTTGCTTAGAAATAAATATATAGTACCGCAGTCCATATAAATTATTATATAGAAGTTTTCTCATGGTGCTTAATGTATTTTATTGGTAAGTTATATAATTTATCAACCTAAAGTAAATGGTGTTTAGAAGGAATGTTATGTTTGACTATACATATAAATGTTAATAATTTTTTATTTTTTTAAAGAAGTTTTAACATAACAAGTTTAGATAAATTATGTAAACACAATTTCTATATTTTTTATAAAAAATTCAAATTTTGATAAATAAATACTTTATATTTTTTTATATAAAAATTTATATATTTTCTTAAATCAAATTTTTGATAAATAAATGTTTTGTATTATTTTATATAAAAATTTATGAAAAATTATATCAACAATGAACTATTGAACTTCACAGAAAAATCTGACAAATTTAACCAAAAATCTATCAATACTTTCTCATTTTGTGTTGTAGCAGATGGCTTAACTGTGGGGATCAAAACTGTAAATCCGAAAATTTCAGATTTTTTAATGGGGTTGTGAGCTAACCTTAAATAAACATAAAATATTGATAATAATGTTTGACAATGGTATTATCAGATTTGGATGCATCTGAAAATTGAGGGAACGTAACCATTGGGTCTCAAGAAGTTGCATGGCTTGACTTAGTCTGACATGACCAGAAAGCGGATTTTTCTGGAGTCCTACTCTTTCATTTGGTGCGATCAACTTCACCTGCGAGAACAAATTCAATATAATATCACCATCTATGTAAGGTTGGATCACATTGAAAGATGACTCCATTGACTATATAAACAAAGCTATAATCTGGTTATATAAATACATTGACTCCAAAACTAACGGGAATGACTTATCCAAAACAACAAAGAAAATTGTTCATGGGATCTACATTCCTTCCTAGTCGCTCTCATATTTATATGTTCAAGATCTTTAGATTTCTTGAATATATCGAACGAATTGGAACAGCTCAGGAAAATAAAATAAGTTAGAATAAACCATTTATGAAAATGTCTTAAAGATGGTCAACATATAATCCAAAATGTCATAGAAAGGATTCAATTTTTTTGTCCTGAGATGAAGATTTGAGTCGAGAAATTACAGTCAAAATATCATCTTTCATTCACTAGAGGTTGCAGATTTATGAGTTATATAAGCATGCAATCCTTCTTGCTTGTATGGGCAGTAGTTGGCTTTCCTCCAATTAAGTTGGTGTAGTAATATTTGGGTTATCTTCATCACCCACAATATGGCCAAGCTATCATTTCATGCTCATTCCTTACCAGATCTCCATTCTTGTATTCAGTCATGCAATCATCCCCTCTCTGCAAAACACACAAATTATGCGTTAAGAAGGACAAAGCTGCACAGGGCACAGCTTACCATCAGGGCTCTGAACAATACATTGAATGGAGCCTCTTCACCTGCCATGACATTGTATGATGTATTGTCTGTGTCTCAGAACGTGGAATTTGATGAATTGAAGAAAGCTTATAGAGAGAAGGTGAGAGTTTACCATCCAGATGTTTGCCCAGCTGCCCATAGAGAAGAATCCAGCAAGATGTTTGTTCAGGTGCAGGAAGCCTACGAGACTCTGTCCGATCCCATGCTTAGGGCTGACTATGATTTTAATCTGCACTTTAATCCCCAAATAATATTGTTGAACAAGAGGAACGTGAGTGTGAGAGATGCTGCCAAGCAGCAATGGGCAGAACAACTTCAAAGGCTTAATAGAAGCGTGGACATGGAGAGGGAAAGTTGGGGAGGAAGAATGCGCAGAAACCAAACAGTTGCCCGAAACTCAAAGTAAACATCTGGTGTGTTGATCACAACGCACATTACAGATAGTGACAGCCCATGCCATGTAACTTCAATAAATTAAGTAATCAAACATCTCTACTGGATATACATTGATCATGTACATATGAACAGGCGGCTCCACTGTATCAGTGAATATAGAATAAGTCATAACACAATTATATGTGTTATATTCAGACAGCTTATGTGTCATCAGATATTGAAAAGGCGTCGATGATGATTGTAGAGGTGTCTAGTTTGTTGTCAACAATTTCAATTAGTTGTCAACTTACTTAGCAGCTTTATAGGAAGATTGATGAAGTCATTTGTATCTATAAATAAATATATATGTTATTTACTATTTATTAATAAGAGAAAATCAAATCCTTATGTTGTTTCATTCTGTGTCTTTTTGTTGTTTCATTATTTTTATTTTGGTATCAAAGCAAAAATGATCTTCATAGCCAAGTTTATGCAGTCAATTGAAAAGGGAAGAGGCAAATTGATGAAGGTGTAGATCCATTGTAGTATTTAAAGGAAGATATGTATTGCTTAGGAGCTCCTATTCTTTGAAAGATCAAACAACATTCACAAAGGTATTTTTCTCAAATACAGATTTTTTTGTTTTTTGTCGCACTATTTTTTAAAACTGGAAACACCTCGAGAAAAATTTAATGGTCATAATTTTCACACACGGAAAGTGAAAATACAAATGCAATTGATGAACAAAAATTTATGGGGTATATTGAATGGCATGGAGGTAGTACCTACAAATGCTAAAAGGAAGATTGAGTGGGAAAGAAAAGATGAAAAAGCCAAGTCCACTATTAGCCTTGCTCTTTTAGATGCAGAACTACATCATGTTGATATGGAAAAATCATCTAAAAACTTTTGGGATGAATTAAATAAGTTGTTTGGAGCAAAAGGAACAAATACAAAGTTCTCTTTGATGCTACAATTATTTAGATTCAAGATGTTTGATAAAATTACTATATCTAACCACATAAACAATTTGAGATCTCATTAAACAACTAGCATAAGTCAATCTTGTGGTAGAGAAAGAGGATGTTAAATCCATCTTGTTAAATAGTTTTCCTTCGAAATATAGCAATGAAAATTATTTTTATTCTTAGTCAAATGTCTTCACAAACTTTAAAAGACATGACTTTAGTGCTATTAGTTGAAGAAAACAGAGCAACTATAGGAGATTCAAGAGGAGATATTCAATAAGAGCTTGCATTATACTCAAATAAAAGGATGGAAAAGAGAATGTCCAGTAAGAACGAGATCAATTGTACTACCATAGAAAAATATGTAGTACTCCAGTTAATTATAAAATTCATTTAAGTGACCTTCTCAAAGGGAAACTTAAAAATCCAATAAATATAGTCATTGTTGAAGAACCACTAGAGATTGATAGTGATGATGACTTCATTGAAGATAAGGCATCGTCCTATTTTAAAAATGCCAACACTTTGAAGGTAAGGAGGGATGCAGTAGAGGATAGATAGATTCTCAATGGTTTGAGGTGCTTGTGGATAAGATAAACTATACCTTATTGGGGTAATGCGACATACATGTGAAGATTAATGTCGAATAGTTCAAGGGGGATCCAAAATTTAGAAGTTTAGTATCATACCTTTACAAGGGTAATGAGACACTTCATGTGCAAATGGTGTCCAATGATGTTGGGAACTTGTATTACATTTAGGCAACTATACCTATAATAGGGACCAACTTGAAGAGTTCTTAATGGATTGAGAACTATTTTCAAAGAACAACTTTTGCATAATGTATTTTTATTATTTTATTTTATGTTGTTAGTCAATTTAGTGTTGTAGAATTAAGATGGGGTGTTGGAATATACTCTCCAAAATAAACTAGTGTATCGATGAACTGATAGTGAGTGTAGAATAAGTCATAACACAATTACACTCATGCAGCTTATGTGTCATCAAATATTGAAAAGGTGTCAATAATTATTGTAGAAGTGTCTAGTTGGTTGTCAACTTTTCCACTTAGTTATCAGCTTATTTAGTAGCTTTATAAGAAGACTATTAAAGTCATTTGTATCTATAAATATTTATGTTGTTTAATATTTATTAATAAGAGAGAAGCGATTCCTTTTGTTGTTTCATTCTTTGTGTCTTTCTATTGTTTTATTATTTTTGTTTGACAACACATGCCTCGATTCCCCTCTTCTATAAATTTTATTTCATGGAATTTTGGATTCTTGCTAACTCTGAGATTAAAAAACACCATGTAGGATGTTCAAAAAATATTTCCCAAGCTTGATGTCTTTTATTTATATAGTAGTTTAAAATGGTGGGTTTCATGATTTATATTTTTTGTCATGTTACATGGCCAAAAATGTTATTTTTTCATATGATCATGAGTTGAATCATGGGGGATTTTCCACTTCCATTTTATGTACATGGTAGAAGCACATAATGGCTTATGGATGTGACCTCCACTAATTATGTTGTGTGGGTCCTCTTTAAAATTAATAATTATTATCTAAGGGTTGTTAATATTTATATTTTTATGATGTTATTGAAAGATCTCTTCTTTAATGATGGATGTTGGAGTCTCTTCTCATGACCTATTGGCTCGTTTATGGAGATTTCAATATGGTTGAGCTAACGTCAAATAATTGTGGTTATCTAACTATGAGATGGACAATGGGAAAAAGAGAAGCTCAATATTACATTTACAATAAAATTGAGTTTTTTATTTTTCTAAATGTTAGTTGTTGTCACTCTAATTTCTCTTGGTGTATGTTGAAAATTTTATGGTCAATTATAGAAATAATTCTTAAACATCATGACAAGGGTATGTTGTCAAGATAACCTATCTTTTCCTTTTCCAATTTTTATCAATTACTAGTAAATATATTTATAATTTTTTTCCTTTCATATCACTTTCCAATCTAGTTTTTTATTTAATGGAAAACTACGATGCCTAAAGCACCCAAAACACAATCTTACATTAACACATCATTGTTTAGTCATAATGCCACATTAGCCCATATTCAATACATTTAGAATCTTAAGTTACATCCTTCTCATGGATTTGGTTTTCTTTAATGGTTAATGACAACATCAAACAAATTACTTGATTTTTTTAAATTTACGATTGTCAGTTGGCTTTGTTCCAACATCACTCATATAAATCCACCACCTTGAAGTTTTGTCATGTCACTTCTAAGTTGGAGAAGCTTTCATTCTCTCCTACTCTATAATTGTGTGTTATTGTCTTTACCAATTAAGTAATTTTTGGTAAGTATAAATCTTAGAGATCCCAAATCAAGAACTAATTGCATTAGCTCAAAATTGGGGATAAAATTTCTAAGGAATTTTCCAATCCCTTTGGGCTTGACAAACTATTCAAATAATAAATTAAATTAAATAAATCCAATAAATCCTCTCTAAGCTTCAAAATATCCTCTAGGTTTTTTTACCATTATCAATGGGTTTTTCAAGTTCAAGTTCCTTCTTTTAAGTTTGATCAATCCCTTCAATAATGTTTGAATGTGATCCCTTGTAGGATCTCTGATACATAGTGGACTCTTTATGACTAGAAGGTTTGTTGGGCTTATAATTGTAAAAAATTTGTATCATGGTACCACTTCCAATATTTTCACCATGGTTTGAAATATTGAACTCCAATTATATGAATAATATATGGAGGTATAAAATCAAGCACCACTTCAAAAGTTTCATGAGCCTGATTGGATAAATGAAACTTCACTTTGGCTCTAGGCTAGGTTAAAAAAAATTGGGTCACTTTGGAAAAAATATCTAGAAGGGTCTTGATACCTTTTTTAAAAAACCTCAATGCATGGAGCCAATGAGTCTTGGTTAGAGAGTGGTCATAACAAAGTAGAAAATGAGACCAAAAAATAGATTGTTGATTAATGGAAAGACCATTACAAAGGATAATTTCATTCCAAAGAATCTAAGGCATTAGTCTTTGTATTAATTGTTTCAATTCTATGTCTCTTTGATCATAATTTTCAATCAATCTGATACATCTTGAATGTGTCCTATTGTCACACATGAAATTATACCCTACTAAAACTAGTTCAACTTTCCAATGACACAATTGGAATGATCTCAAGGTGTGGGACCTTCTTGTTGATATCAAACCTCTAGAGAAGGCTAGCTTCTTTCTAAACCTAGATGCAAATTGTTGACCCAACCCAACACTTATTAACCCTATAGACTCACCCTAATCTAACAACATGAAAGGTAAAAGGGAGAGATAAATATAGGAGATGAAAATGTGATACACCAATATTTATATAAGTTCCATAAACAAAATATTTCTAGAAAGACTCATACAAGTCTCTATTCTACCAACTCCTATAGATAGATATGGAGGTAAATAATTTGACAAGCACTAAGAGGGAAGAAGGGATCCATAAATAGTCATTGTAAACAAGTTTTGCATATCATACACACTCATAAAATAGTAAAAGTGTATTCAAACATGGAGGTAAGAATATTTACACAATATGTTAGAAGTGAGAAGAGGTGAAATACAAATTTTATTGAGTTAAAGGCACAAAGATAGTTATAATTATAAAAAAATGAATGAAATACAAGTCTCTAGATTGAACTAAAAAGTAGCTCCTTACAAATGAGGTTCAAATAGACTATATCCCTAAAGGAAGGTATAGGAGACCCTTGTTGCAAACCCTACCAATGAAAAGTAGATAAGTGTCTTTTGAAAAAAGGATTTATGTGACCTAGAGATGTGATAAAATATTTATCTAAACCTAACCATGCTTGAGCATTGATTAGTCATGGGTTTGAGTTTAGAAAGGATGAAAAAATGCTTGAGAAATCCACTACAAAATGTGACCTGAAGATGGCATTTTGACAAAAATGAACTTGAAAGAAATAACTAAGGAATTGGCACTATCTTTTCTCTTAAATCTATGCTAAAATGAATTTAAATCCCTTCCCAAGCTCCCTCAAATTTAAAAATAGTGGTTGCAAGCATTAGTGAGCTTTAATGGCATTTTTTGGTCATTTTGGACACTTTACGAGCCTATCGATGGAGTATCAAGCCATCAACCCATGCTTACCATCATACCAATAGTAGAGGAACATAAAATCTCCCAACACCTTGATAATTCCTTCTTCACTTAACTTTGTTAGAAATTGGTTCATTGAGCTAATACTTGATTACTTGTCAATGAGGAGGGGAAGAGGGACACCAAAAATCTGATCCTTGATGATGATAGCAAATGATGTCATTGAGGGGGTGAATATGAGGATGATTTCAACATGATTTAATCATGGAGATGAAGGGATTATGATATCAACATGATGCTATAAAGGATGGGTGGATCTTTAGGGATCGAGGATGGAAGGGAAGGTTTAGTTTTGGTTACTTATTATTTGTAGTGTTGTATATGTGAGCAATAGTATGATAACTTGGTTACTTCGACACATGATTACTAGTAATTTATTTTTCAAAGTTTAAGATATGGCCATGAGGTTTAGGAGGTTGTACAATGAAACATGACTTAGGAGGTCCAATAATTAGAGTACTTTAAGGGGGTCCCATAATTAAAGGGGTTTTAGGAGGTCCAATAATTAAAGGAGACCTAATAGTCAATTGTGTGTTCATAACCTCAATGGAGTTAACTACTTGTTGATTTTCTATTGAGGGGGGATCTAATGTCACCTTAGCATCTTCATCTATACAACCTATCTTACTGTATTTTGAAGGAAATGTGTTTATTATGTCATCCTCTTGTCCAATAATATCTTCCCAAGTAGGAGAGGTATTGGGAGAGAAACAAACAAGATGCTCATGATGCTCAATGATTGGATCTTCTAACACAAAGATATCTTCCTCACAAGTGAGGTATCAAGAGAAGAACAAACATGATTGTAATGATTGTCAAAGGTTGCATTCTCTTGCACCAAACTAACCTCACACATAGGAGAGATAGTGAGAGAGGGATCAATGAAAAAAAAAATTAAAAAAGAGAAGAAATAAACTCATTTTGACCTGCCTGTAACAAAAATTCCTTGAAATTCTTAACAAATTTTGACAATAGAACTTGAATTATGAGAACAATAGATTTTTTCAATGAGAAAATGATGTTATGCCCAATGGATCAAGATAGAAATGTTTTTAGATAAACAAAAAATTACAGGACTGATATTCAAAAACTATTGCTAGAGTTGGGCAGAGACCTAAGACAAGATTCTACACAGTAAATTTGATCTCAAAATGGTAGGACTAATTCACCATAAGTGGACTAAGTCACCATATGGCATCTATGTCCTACATAGTTTTTTACAAATTTCAAAAATTAATTGTGTACTATATTGTTTAAAGATCTCAGGTTTGCTTGTAGATAGATCTGAATATGAATATTTTTCATTAATTCACTCAATTTATGCCAATGTAATTCAAAATGCAAGTGCTGAAAATATTTGAACAATTAAAGACAATTTTGAATGCAATTTTCAAATTTAAAATGTAAGAATGGATTGATTCTAAGATGCCAAAATCTAAAAAATGATGATTTTGATGCAATTTTGACATAAACAATGCAATTTTAATTTACCTTTTAAACCATATGAAAGATTCCTAAATGAATGCAGTTAAGAATTTCAAATCAACAATTATTAAGCATAAACATACTGAAGACATAGAAATAGAGATATGGGAAAAAATTCGTTGAGCCGAGAATAGGAGGGCAAAGCCACCCAAGGGAATCCCAGTCCTATATAGGGTCTCATAAATCTTAAATTTTGACTATTTATTAGACTATTTAAGTACTCTATATTTGTGTATAAGCAAGTCTGAAACTGAGTATTTTTCAATTATTTTCTCAATTTAAGACAATTTAACTCAAATACAAATGTGTAACAATACTTGGTGTAAATGTAATCAAATCTGTAACATAAAGGATCCTAAAACTAAGAACAAACTAAGGCCAGAGATTCTAAGTGATAAAATTCTAAGACAAATGCGATTTTTGAATACTTTTCTTAATGAGAATGTACTGGATGCAGAACATTAATAAATTTCGATGATCTGCATATTAAGAATGGACTATATTTGTATTAGGGAGACCCGCCTCCAAGGGACACGTCTCTTGAGAGGACGTGTCTCCACACTTGGAGACACGTCCGCTGAGGGACAAGGAATGTGTTCCTTTGAGCGCGCGGGTGCCTGTAGCCGAAAACCATTCAAGTTTAAACAGAGTTAACAAATACGTGCCTTCACACATGGCGTCTAAGAATTCAAAACTTTATTCAAAGCGTATTTTGTACATCATCTTATTTGAATTCGATTTTATACATGCATTATAAAATCGATTACTTATTTCCAGAAATATTAAGAGCAATAGATCTAATATAAACAATGATGATGCTTATAGCAATCATTGTTTATATCAGACCTAAGCTATCATTCATCAACACTCCCTCTTAGCTTAGGGAAGATATTTCAAATCAAATAAGTGAAGATATCACCTTTACACGTGATATCGAAGATATGTTTTCTCAAAGTTGTCAAGTCACATGACATTCTTCATAACACATCTTCATTATGGTATGTGCACTAACATCAAGTCACATGATGTCTACCATAATTCATGGCATATCCACGGATATAAATATCCACCATGATTATCTCTTAAGGATCACAATGATCTACAAATGATATCAAGTCCCATGATATCAACCAAAGTGTCCAAGAGATACTATCATGACATATCCATAGATATCAAGTCACATGATATCTATCATGATAGTTTATCATTGTAGAGTCGTCACTTTACAATGTCAAATACAAGTGTTCATTATTAGAAAGATCGTCACCTTTCAATAATGTACACAGGGGGAGTAGGCCCATAAATTCATGGAGTCACACACATGACAAAAGAGTTTACACATTTAAACATCTTTATATATTAGTACAATTTGATAAACAATTTGAATTTCAAACATAAATAACAAATTACATTTCAACCATACCAAGTTTCTTCCTGAAGTGCTCTACCTTGATTCGGGAGAGAGGCTTGGTGAGAATGTCTGCAGTTTGATCATTTGTACTAATATACTCCAACTGAATCACTTTCCTTTCCACCATATCTCTTACATAATGATAGGGGATCTCAATGTAGATCTATCATGAAAGATAGGATTTACAAAGAGTTTGATACAACTCTGATTATCACAATGAATAATTGTAGGATTCAAGGGCTCACCAAAGAGTCCCATAAGCAATTTACGAAGCCAAACTGCTTCGCTTGCTCCCATTGAGGCTGCAATGTATTCAGCTTCTGTTGAACTCTGTGCAACTGAAGATTGTTTTCTGCAAATCTAGGAGATCATAGCTGATCCTAAAATGAAGCAACATCCTGATGTGCTTTTTCGATTGGTTACACTTCCAGCCCAATCTAAATCATAGTACCCATGTAGATCTAGTTGATCATTCTTGTAAAGAAGACCATATCCAGTAGTGCCTTGAAGATATCTCGTAATATGTTTCATACCATTAAGGAATTTTGGCTCACATGAATTATTACCGAGAACATTCAATGATAGCAAATATAAGGTCCGGTGTTAACCAGATACATCAAGGATCCAACTCTATCTATAAAGGGTTGGATCTGCACACTCTGGATTCTACCGCCGCTTCTTTCAATTTGTGAAGGTTGGTTTCATAGGTGTAGACATCGGTCTACAGTCCAACATTCCAAATCTTTTCAGAATATCAATAGTATACTTCCCTTGGTTTAGTATAATGCCCTTTGATTTCTGCCATACTGCTAAACCTAGGAAGTAGTGTAGAATGCCTAAGTCTTTCATGTCAAATTCAAAAATTAGATCCTGTTTCCCTTGAGCAATGAGGTGATCCTCTCCTGTTATCAGCAGATCATCAACATATAAAATAATTATTAGCATATCACCTTTGATTACCTTGAAGTAGAGATTGGAGTCAGCATCATTCTTGGAAAATCCTAATCCCAAGAGATAGTTGTCAATTCTTTCATACCAGACCCTGGGAGCCTGTTTAAGTCCATAGAGGGATTTCTTCAGTCTGCATACATGTGAGTCAAGTTTATGTATCACAAAACCTTCAGGTTGTTCCAAATAGACTTCTTCTTCAATGGTTCCATTTAGGAAGGTAGTTTTCACATCCATTTGATGGATCTTCCAACCTTTAGCTACTGCAATGGCTAACACTGCTCTCACCGATGTGTAATGGGCAATAGGTGCAAATGTTTCTTCGTAATCAATGCCTTCCTTTTGAGAAAAACCTCTTTCCACAAAACGTGCTTAATGTTTTTCTATACTGCCATCAACAACATGCCATCAGCAACATGCTTGATTTTAAAGAGCCATTTGGAAGAGACAACAGATTTCCCTTTTGGTCTAGGCACTACATCCCATACATCATTCTTTAGAATGGACTGATATTCCTCCATCATTGCATCTTTCCATGCTTGATGTTGAAGGGCTTCTGAAACACCTGGCCAAGTTCAGAAGTTTATGATGTTGTTCATTAGTGCAACATAGCTAGAGAAATGTTTGGGTCTTTTACTCTCCCTTAACGTTCCTTTGGGTGCTGCATGATCCTCTGCTTCTTTGATCATCTTTTTGGCCCAAAGTGGTCTCTTTTCTCGCCATTGACATCTCAGATTCTCTTTGAAGTAGAAGGAAGTTCATGTGATATTTCCTCAGATGCTCCTCTCAAATCGTGAGCAGGTTCCATTTCGTGTAATTCTAGGAATAGGCTCTCAAATTTCACTAGAACTTTTGCCCTCTTTGAATGCAATGTCTTCTTTCAAAGATGACATCTCTGCTCAATTCAATTTGATTCTGACCGGGTATGAATATCCTGAAGGCCTTGGAGGTTTCACTATATCCCATAAATATCCCTTTCTTTCCGAAAGGTTCAAGTTTGAATCTCTTCTCCTTGGGCACATGAATATAGACGGGACAACCAAAAATCCTAAAGTGACTAATGTCAGGTTTTATGCTAGTGAAGGCTTCTTCAGGAGTTTTGTTGTCAAGATGAGAATGAGGACATCTATTTTGGATGAAGACAGCAGTCCTAGAGGCTTCTGCCCAGAAAGAGGTTTCAATGTTTTGGTCAAGCAACATTGCTTTGGCAGCTTCTACAATGGTTCTATTTTTTCTTTCAGCAACCCCATTTTGTTGAGGGTTGTAGGCCACTGTGAACTCCCTCTTAATTCCAACACTCATGCAGAATTCTTAAAAATTTCAAAGGTGTATTCTTTCCCATTGTATATCCTTAAGGTTTTTATTTTCTTCCCGGAGAAGTTTTATGTGTTGCTTTTGAACTTTGGAACCCTTTGGAGGATTTATGTTGACTCTTGCACTTAAGGAAATAGGATCCAGGTTTCCTTTCCTAGAGAAGTCATCTATAAATATGCATTACAGTAAAGAAATCCCTCGATTTAGAAGGCATGTACATGGGTCCACATATAAGCCTGAGTGAGCCGTGATCTAACACATTTAGGGTTTTGTTTCAAACTAGTGGGGAAAGGAACTTTGAATTCCTTTCCTAAGGCACAACCTTTTACAATTTCCCTTCATGAGATGAGTTAACTTAGGTGTAACCCTCAAGTATAAGTTTTTCCATAGAAGGTAGGGACTAGAATGAAGGTTTCTAATCTTCTATGCCGATCTCATTTGAATCAAAGGTGTCAAGGGTAAGGGCTTTATCCTACTTCAGTGCATAGTTTGTAAAGGTACCCTTGTCTCACACCTATGATTTGAGCTTTCTTGATTGTTGAGTTCTTAGGCCATGCTAGAACTTTCCCATCCATGAAGGTAACTCTATAACCATTGTCTTCAAGTGCAGAGATGGATATGAGATTCCTCTTTATACCAAGTACAAATAAGACTCCAGTGAGTTGAAGGGAGAGACCAGATTTCAATGTGATGGAACAAGTTCCAACCCCTTTTACTTGATGTGTGGAGTCATCCCCAATTGTTACATCTTCATCAGACTCTTCAGTCATAGTGTTTAAGTTTTCTCTAAACCCTGTGATGTGCCTTGAAGAACCACTATCAATTACCCAGTTGTTGAAATTGTTAGATACTTGACTAGATAATGCTGAATAGAACACAAAGTTCTCAGATTCATGATCTGAATTTGACTTTCCTACTTTGGCAAAGGATGCTTGTTGCTTTGTTCTGTCAGGGCATTTCATTGCAAAGTGGCCATATTGATCACACCTAAAGCATTGCACTTGAGAAATGTCTTTCTTCTTAGAAGATCCCTTTCCATTGGGATTTCTCTTTCTTTTAAAAGATCCTTTCTTGTAGGAGTTTTTCTTATTCCTTTTATTAGACGATGTGTTGAGTGCATGAATATCTTCATCTACGTTTTTCTGTTTGTTTTCTTTTGAGGAGAGTCTTGTTTCTTCTTGAAGGCAGTCAGTTCTTAGTCTGTCAAACTTAGGGAGTTTGGATCTTGCACATATTCCTTGAACAAATGACTCCCATGAGTTTGGTAGGCCTCCTAATGCAATTAGAGTTAATTCTTTGCTATCAATCTGATATCCAATTGTGGATAATTGATCTCTCAGTTCAATAATCCTCATGAAGTATGCATTAATGGACTCTCCTTTGTTTATTTGAGCATTGTTGATTTGCCTTTTTAAAGCAAGAGTCCTGCAGGTGTTGTTGATCTCATAAGTTTTCTCAAGAGATTTGAACATATGGTATGCAGTTTCATGTTTTGCTAGGATGGGCACTATATGATCCCTAACTGCATCTACTAGGATTTTCATGGCCTTTCCATTGTTTTCTGTCCATTGAGTTTTCTCAGATTCAGACTTTGGTTCCTCCAAGTTTTCTTTCACAAGTGAATCTAGCTTATTCTCTCTAAGGATCATCATGATTCTAAATTTCCATGATGTGAAATTGTCTACTCCTGCAAGGCGATCTTCAAATCTGATCACACTTGACATTATGAAGAATGTGATGTAAATTCGATTCTAGAAAATTTGAATTTTCTTGAGCAGATTGATATTTAGATTTGATTAGGGTTCACTACTAACGTGGCTCGATACCAAGGCGTAAATGTAATCAAATCAGAACATAAAGGATCCTAAACCGAACAAACTAAGGCCAGTAGGATTCTAAGGCGATAAAATTCCCAAGACAAATAATGATTTTCCTCAATACTTCTCTTAATGCGTAATGCAATTTCAGATGCGTAACATTAATAAAATCTCTCAAGCGATCTCTATATTAAGAATGGACTTATTATTTATAGTTAGGAGAGACCCGCCTTCAAGGGACACGCCTTCTTGGAGAGGACGACTCCACACTTGAGATTATCCGCCAAGGAATGTGTCTCTTTGAGCCGCCGCTTTGCGCCCTGCAGAGTCAAAACCATCTCAAGTTTAAGCAGAAGTTAACAAATGTGTTCCTTCACACATGGCGCCTAAGAATTCGTAACATTATTCAGCGATTTTGTATATTTGTTTTGATTTGAATTCAATTTATACATGCATTATAAAATTCCATTACTTATTTCCGTAAATATTACATATTGATCTAATATAAACAGCCGAGAGATGATGCTTATAGCACCATTGTTTATATCAATCTAAGCTTAATATTCATCAACATTGAGAAACAAATGGCAACTATGAATACAATTTTGAATGCAGATCTAACCTAAATGACTGAAACTAATCCTATTGAAACCTATGATGCAAAATCATATGCAATTTTTTTAAATTTTTTATGTCTTTTATGATGCAAAAATGAAACCTTAAATGAAAAATGTAAAACAATGCAATGCAAAACTTAGATCTAGGGTGAATTTTTAGAAGGTGTATAATGTTAGTAGGTCAAGTTCACCAAAGTGAAATGAAGAAAAAGAGGGAGAGCCTAGTCCTAAATGAAGTAGAACCCTAAGACCAAGCCTCCCTTTTTTCTAGGATTTCATTAGGATGCAAATCAACAAGGTGTTTAGATTGACTTGCAGCCATGTCAGTGAGTCAATCAGACCTAGATTTGTTTCTTTGTGGTTGTTGGATATGAATTGGAATTGATCTGCCTTGATTAACCTAATTAGATTGTGTTCCCTAATATGAAAAATATAAGATTTTGATAATTGATACACTGTAACAGAGATTTATAAGTAGATCTAAGAAGGGTATAATATTGTGCACGTGTCCTATAAATTTGAATTTGGTCACTATAGGAGGACATAGCTTCCCAAGGGAATCTTTATCCTTGTAGGGCTATTCTAGATTTGTTTTCACAGTCCTCTTATGTCAGATATGAGTTCTCAATTCTCGCCTACAAACTTGTTGGATCACTGTCGAATAATTTTGTCAGTGATTTTTCATGAGTTGATAAGGTTTTGAATGTAACAATGGATAAATGATCTTCAAAATTCCTTCAATCCTCTCCAAACTTAAAACCTACACATTCAAAGAGAGAGGAAGGTGTTGATGTGTTTTTATGCACTTCTCAACACAAGTAATGCATAGGTGCATCACCTCTCTTGAAATACAATCTTCCACAATCAAATTGCAAAACACTATCTCAAGGTCTCTAATGGCAGGTCTTGATTGTGCTTGGAATACCTCAGTTGATTCATGTGATTTGTTGAAATCACAAGGCGAACTTACAAATGAGTTACAAAGTGTGGGAAGTTGGGTTTGCAAATGGAGTTCCAAGGTGTAGAAATTGATGTGCAGTTGCTGCAAGTTCAAACTGTAGTCTAGAACTCCTACTTCAGCTTCATATTTGGCTTTACAATGTGCAATGAACCTTGTTCAAGGTCACTATTTAAAAGAAAATTCAAAAGGGTAGGGAAGAGAAGAAGTTCCTAGACCTGAAACTATGAATGAAAAGTGATCACGGAGGCTGCTACAATAGACAAACTTCTTAAACTGAGTTTTGCTTGGCCAAGAGGAACCTATTGTTACACAAAACCAGTGTAATCTTTTAAGGACTGTATATTTTCAGATTGCACACACACATCATGAACATGCAATTGAACTAAGTTGCAACAATGAAGTAAGGAAACTCAAACTAGCTTTGCAAAGTGATTCATCATCAACAAACCACAAAAAGTATGAGTTGGAAATTCATCAAATACTATAACAACAAACACCATTATCACTTTCACTCAAGAAACTAACAACTAAACTAATATGGAAGTAGAACCATGCATGCATAATGATTTGATGGAACAGCCCTTGATGGACCATGATCAATTGGAAAAGGTGAGACAGCTCCTAGAAATTCCTAATTTTGGCAAGCAACCATCTGGCCCTTTGGCACCAATTTGCTTAATCGTGCAGCCCCCTATCTACTAGTTCATTTGGCGAGATAATCATCATTCAAACGAACATCCTTCTGTTGGAAATCCTTATCAATACTAGTATATTCTTATAGATAGTCATGCAGGAGAAAACTCATGCATGGATCCATGGATCCATCACGTGCAATCTCCTCCTGCGACAAGCCCCTTGGATGGTCTCCATCTTGCAATCGAAGTCCTGCATGAAACAATAAATAAAATTAGGCTCTTGCAAATAATTTAACATTCATAATGGAATTCTTTGAATTCTTTGCAATGGTCATTTAATTCACTTCAGCTAGTTACTCCATCAACGCTCAAGGCTGCAAGGGAAAATAGTTTGCAAAATCACATATTACTCCTTTCTTTGTAATGTTTTTGAACTTTGAACTTCCTTCGTCTCTATGTGAACATATGTATGGATATGGTTATTATGCACTCCCTTTCCTATTGAAATGAAGTAAGGATAAAAACCCGAGTTGATCTCCCTTTGTCGAATCTTGAGTGTGCAATGACTCCATGCGGGCGCGCACTACAGGAGACAGTCGTTTGAATGACAGTAGAGGCGGTGGGCCCTACAAATTGAAAGTTCAAGGTTGTGATATTTTTCAAAACAACAATGGGCATGCACCGTTCTCCCTGATACATTCACAAGCAACACAATGCACTCCCACCGATCTTGCAATTCATCAATTCCTTATACACTCACAACCCCGCTCTTACCACTCTTATTGGATTCTCCTTTACATTGCTTTGTGAGCTTCACGACTTTGGGAAGAGTGACTTTTGATAAATTCCTTCTCATGATTTCCCCCCCACTTTGTTCCTTCATGGAGCTTACAATCATTCATTATCTAATTCTATTGTTAAGGTTGGGGCGTATTGGATGTTCGTCGTGTTACCCCATTTGTGGCTACTTTGATCCCTTACAGAACCCTTTCTATTGTAATGCCAATATTTCTCTTGTTGCTTGTTAAAGAAAACGATCTCACACAAGCCCTCACCTGGCCCCTTTTGATGACTTGGATTAATGACCATGTCGGCCTCATCAATTTCCATAGGGGTAATCATAGGATTCACGGGCCCCGCATAAGAGGAAGTCGTTGAAAATATTGATGTGGGATATCGTGTGAAAGATGTTTTCAAAGGGAAAAACATCGACGGCTCCCCACGTGAGAATTGTCGCACATCGCCCCTTTCATCCTTAGTTAATTAAGTCCCCTCCTTACCATCTTCGACTTGTTTTGGTAATCTTCATAGTCACCTATGCTCATGGTATTGCGCACAACCCCCGATTCGCGCCTGATTTCGTTCCTTCATATCACGGCATCTAAGGACCTCCCCACCATTGCCCTTTGACTGAGTTCGCCTTTGTATTAAATCAGCCAATCAAGCCAATAGGAGTTGTATTGCTCCTCTCAACTTGCACAACGCCCCTCTCCCAACCTCATCGAGCTTTGCCATTTTGTTGCACTCATCTTAGCTAGTCCCTACATTCTTCAAAATATATAATCAAAATCATCAATGTGGGCAGCATACATCGGTCGGTCACTACGAAGGATGGTGATGACGTCAACGTTGAAGGAACCAATGATGGAGGTGGTAGTGGCGCAACATGATGCGGAACCCACATTGGAGAAGGCCGCAGGTGAGGGGGTGCACGGAGCCAGCAAAAAAACACCGTGAAGATATAGGCATGGGGTGAACAAGATTCTGTGCTACGAAATCCAGAATGGTGACTTCCTCCGGTGAGTGAAAGGGTGGGTTCCACGTGGGTAGCGTCTATTCGAAGGCGACGTCCAAGCCAGACCAGCATAGTGACTGATAGATTTCATTATCTAAGTTGCAAGTTTCATTGTCTTCTTTGTTTTTCGATTAGTCACCCATCTACACTTTCATATGTATCCTTTTTACAAGGCTGCCCTATGTTTAATGTATTCTCGACATTCTCTTTAGTATATTAAGTGTGTCCTTGTTTGTAGATAGCCATCTCAGTCCTGACGAGATAGCCTCAGGAAGATCATGATCATTTGGCAAGAGTAAAGCAACTCCTTAATTTCAAATTGTGGCAAACAGTATGCCACTGGTTCATCGGCCCATTGGACAATTTAATCGTCATTTATGTAAGCATTCTTCTACTTGCAATCCTTGTCATCCCTAGCATATATTCACAAATGATAAAATTCCCCACTTCAATGAATGTTGGAAGTTGAAAAGAGAACCTTCAAGAAGAAATTTGAGATAGGAAGATCTCTTTATATGTTGGAATTTTAAAATCAGAAAATTTTGAAGGCAAACAAAGTTGAGTTGAGCTGGAGCAACATTTGCAAATCAACATCACTCAGCTACATGCAGATTTGAATAAGAGACTAAGGAGACCATTGTAGCAATTGGCATTGGCAAACAAGTGTAGGATCCATGGTACATGCAGGCACAATGAATTAGGATGTTTGACATTCCTGAACAGGATTGAAAGAGTCTTGCAAGGAGAAATTCCCTTTTGGGAAATATATCAACCTTTAGCCCTTGTAGACCCAGAGGAAGAGTTGACAACTATGGCAGCTAAGGCATTCAGAGGGCTGATCCAAGAATGTTTGGGTAGTGAAGATGGACCAAGATTGGAGGAGGTACCGATGTCAAGTTGGTGCAGATTTCACAATGCACCCCATTCGGAAGTTACTTGTTCATCATGTGCAAACATTATCACTCAGGTCAAAGGCAGTTTACACAAGTTAGAGCAGCCATCTCTCAATAAAGAGAAATCATTCAATGTGGTGGGAGAGCTATCAACATCTGGAGGATAACACATTGAAGATGAACCAGGAAATTGGACACAAGCTAGTGTCGAAGCCACAAACATGGAAGCTGAAAATCAAGAGGAAGGAGTTGATTTCCTGGGGACACTGAGGAGCTTTGATGAAAGTTCACTCTACAAGGAAGCAAAATTTTCGTTCCTCATCAGAAAAGGGTAGTCCTTCACACGAAAAGAGGAACGATTGGCAATTGAAGATGACTTAACAGAGTTTGCAGCAAGGCATGGTTAGGCATCCTATAAAGATCCTGAAAATCAGAAAGAAGAAGAGGATGATAACCTCGGGACAACAAAAAATGATAATGAAGGAATAAGTGAAATTAAGTTAGAAGACCTCTCCTTCATTAACGATAGCGACCAAGAATCCAAAAATGAAGGTTTGGAGGAGTGGGAACAATCATATGTCGTGGTTGTCCACTCTCCAACTTCCTTCCCAAGTGATGATGAGGACCCAATAGTGGAAAGGTACAATCAGCCGATCTCAAGATTAGCAAGGGATTGGTTACAATTCAAACATCAAGTGGATTTGGAGGTACTGCTACTATCGAATTGGTGTAGGCTCCATGATTTTCCACATTCAAAGTTTACATGTCAACTATGCCAAGAGGCAATTCAACAAGTTAAAGAACAAGTGGGGTATATTTCAAAGTTGCACCTAAGAGGAAGATCTAAAGATTCTATTGAAATCTCAATATGAGTACATCAATTTATATTCTAATTAAATCTAATTGGTTATGTTATGCAGGGTAACTAATTGGAGGTTATTAAAGTGGCATCAAATACTGTAATAGCAAACACCATTATCACTTTCACTCAAGAAACTAACTAAACTAATATGGAAGTAGAACCATGCCTGCATAATGAACAAACTCAAAAGAAACACCCATAAATCATGCAATGTTGCTTTCTATTGTTGTAGAATGCCTTTACAATGTGCAATGAACCTTGTCTAAGGTCACTATTAAAAAAAGGAAAAAGGGCAAGGGAAGGGAAAATTTCTTAGACCTGATTCTACGAATGAACAGTGATCATGAAGGTTGATACAGTAGACAAACTTCCTAAACTGGGTTTTGCTTGGCCAAGAGGAACCTACAGTTACACAAAACCAGTGCAATCCTCTAAGGACTGCAGATTTTCAAATTGCACACATACATCATGAACATGCAATTGAACTAAGTTGCAGCAATGAAGTAAAGAAGCTCATATTAGCTTTGCAAAGTGATACATCATCAACAAACCATAAAAAGAATGAGTTGGAAATTCATCAAATACTGTAACAGAAAACACCATTATCACTTCCACTCAAGAAACTAACATGGAAGCAGAACCATGCTTGCATAATGAACAAACTCAAGAGAAACACCCATAAATCATGCAATGTAGCTCTCTATTTCTGCAGAATTCCTTTACACCAACTCTCCTGCCATTCCAAGTAAACTGCCTCCTGCAACTGCTTCAAGGATTGAACTAGAGGATAAAGAGTTGCAACCAAGTGATAACCTAGTTGAAGGAAGCCCTAATGAGGATGTTGGGATAGCAACAGTGGAAGAATGGCACAACCCCGAGCCTCTGAACAATGAAACAGAACAAATAGGAATGTTGTCCCTAGAACATCAAGAACCTTTCCCTCTTGAAGAGAATTTGTATGCGAGGGATGATAGGCTATATGAAGGACTTCCAGAGGTGGACAGCTCATCATGCATCGATCCCCTTGATGGACTAGTGTCCCTTGTGGACTTCTGCTCGCTTGGAATTGTCCCACAAAGGTATAGTGACACCGAGAAGAGCATATTATGGAAGCAGTCAGTGATGAGGATATACTACTTGAACCTCTTGTTGATGAAAAATTGGAGCCTCTAGAATGGGAGAGGGGTTCCTTCTCCATTTACAATGATAGTGACCACAAAGAAATGGTTGAACATCCTAGTGAGACACATGAAGTGCAAAAAGAAGAAGATAAAGGTGGAGGTGTTTTGATGGCTTCCAACACACATGACATGCTTGGTCAACTGCAAGATATAACCGAGGGTCTTTCTGCCTTGGTCATTGTTGATCCTCCTTCACATTCAGGGAGCTGCAATAGGACAGATTCGTGCATGTCATTGTCCCATGACATTGAACATCATAAAATTAAGGAAAACACCTGGGGAAGGAGATGGGATGACATGCTGCCCCTTGGAGGCAGCAATCAAGAAGAGGTCTGGACTACGGAAAATTAGAAAGATGAAGCATATCTCTTTGAAGAACAACCGATGGAGGCTGTGGATCCCACTAGGGGATTGGAAGAGGTGTTTGCTGCCCCATATTCCCAACCCTATGCCATCTCAAGATCAGAGGTGTTGCACCCTCCACTTCACCCGCCCGAGGCTACTGATGCAATGATCAACGATGTAGTGCTTTCTCTCGACTATCATAAGCTACAACCTCTACACCACGACATACAAGTTCTATCCTTCCTTTCTCTTATGAATACTTACAACTGCATTTATCATTTTGATCATGTGAACGAGGGAATACAAATGTGTTTATGGATTAACCATGGGTTTAACAAGCCTCCTCAATTGTTGATTTTTCATCATGACGGGATAGAATTTGAATGTTGCAATGTTGAAGTTCTTTTTTTTAATATAAAGACAAAGCTGCACAACTTAGAAC
>VDFB02127045.1:0-24526 GCA_007258455.2 Sequoia sempervirens | reverse complement strand
TTCTTCTATTTTCAAATACAAAACTCGAAGATTAAATCATTTATTTCTATTTCTAGTTTTCATCACTCATGTCACTACTAACAATTATCATAATGCATGTCTAATCTTTCGATCTCAACCATCCATCGATCTTTTGATCCTGTCATGTCATTCAAATGATAAATTTTCTATAAATTGGCCTATCCTTCATCATTTTGATCTCTCCCAAAATCTTATGACTTTTGGAAGCATATCTATTATTTGAATCTTTGATGTTTTGCTAAATCATTATCATAGGCTATACTTGCACAAGAGAAATCTGAGGGAAATTATGCTACAACAAAAAAATGGAGAAGGGCAATCGAGGTTATACATGGAATTACGTAGTTATTGGGTGAGATTATTCAGTTTATTTATGTTTTAGCTTTCCTGTGTTCTTTGTTGTTTAGCTTAGATTGCATTAGAGCTTTGATTGCATTGTTGTTTTCTTTTAACCTTTCATTGTATTTTCTAGATGTTACACATATGTTTCAAATTATGACACATCTACTATGAAAATACACATAATTTACGTATACCTTATATTTCTATGGATGACACATATTATGTTTAAATTACATGATATAACACTTATGATTCAACATGTTTCTCATATCATACTAAACCTAGTCCTACTTCTAATTTTTATGCCTTTGTTATGCCACAAAATAGTCATACACAAAATAATTTATGGACCCTTCATGAAACTGGGTTTGTAGGTTTGTTTCAACCTACTTCGCATTTTAAATTAGGTTTTGTATCATTTTGGCATGTGTGAGGGTGTTATCTCTCAAAACTCAAATTTATAGACCTAGAGGGCTAATTTAGACTAATAATTATCCATTTTGAAGGGTATATATTTCATATTTTAGGTTTCCAATTGTGATAGGTCAAATTTATGTGCTAGAATGTGAGCAACAAATGAGAGAATGCAAATAACACTAGAAACAACCTACATCTCAAGATTAACCTAGTTGGATTCAACACAAAATAAAAAATGACAAATGAAACCTTTTACCTTGTCTTGAATCAATCCTTTGGTTGGCCCTTTGATCTTCGGTGTTGTATGCTCCTTGGATGGCAAGAGATGTAAGTTGTATGATGATATGATAATGGATGAAAGTGGATGCAAGTGTGAAAAATGGTTAAGTATGGCTCCTAGAAATTTTTTGCAAGAGTTTGGCTACAATGCATGATCTCTCTAAAATGAGAGAAAACAGGGGGTATTTATAGAGATTTTGGAAATCTCTAGGGAAATGGATGGTCAAGATTGAGCCAACAAGATCAAGATGTAGGGCTAAAGTGAGTTGAGAACCCACAAGCCCTCACATATTGACATGTGGCATGTGAAGTGGCTCAAAAATGGTGATGTGAATATGAGGTGGAAGGATAGTACATGACATGGAGAGGGTACATAGTACCTTGGGATTGGGACAAGATCTACTCATAAAGTAGGTACTTTTCCCCATGTGGGTGAGAGGACATGTGGGAGAATTAAAAATTCCTCAAATATTCTCATGGGGATGAAAGAAGGAATTTAAAATTCCTTTAAATGCATTGGGGGATTAAATGTGAATTAAAAATTCACATGGGAATGGAGATGCCTTGTTCAAAAAGAGAAAGCTTTTAATGAAGTTGAGTAAGGACACATTCCATAAATGACATGGGGATTAGAGATGACCCAATTAAGTGATTAAGGTTGTGCAAGTACTTGATTAGACTAATTAATGACATATTAGAGGCAAGTTAGATTTCACATGTGACTTGATGTGACAAGTCAAAGATCACATGGGAAAGAGAAAAAGGAATTTAATATTCCTTGGGAAGGATAAAAGGAATTAAAAATTCTTTGAGAGGTTGATTAAGCTAGTTAATGAAGGATTAGAGGAGGGTTAGGTGGCTAAGAGAGATTAGAGGCCAACTTGCAAAAGTTGGAGGATATGACACATCCTAATACAGGATTAGGCATGTGCACACCCCTAATGATGATATTAGAAGATGGATTAGGATTAAATAAAAATGATGGAGGATGTGATATAAAGGGAATTAAATAAATGACATATTTATTTAATTCATTTGATGAAAGGGGGAAGGTATTTAATTATTTAACTAGATACCTTAGGGATTAGAAGAACTTTAGAAGGATATTAATTAAATATTAGCGATATTACTTAATTAATGCAAATAAGGGGATGTTTAGATGAAAGAGGATAAATTTGGATAAAATAAGTGTCCAAATTTAGGTGTCTACACCATTATAGGATGAGTTGTATCTCCATAATGGTTATCTAAAATTGAATTTATATTCCCAATAACCTCCATAAAAATTATTGTCACATCATATTTTTCCTAAAATAAAGCTAAACATGGGATAAATAGGCCATATGTTGTGTTTCATATGTTGTGAGGCAAAACGAACTGCACCAAGACATTCAAGAAATTGGGTTAATTTTAGGGAAGGACATTTTTGTTTCCCAAGACACCTAATCATTTCAAGCTATGTTATTTTGGCATAGTCTCTTAAGAGCCCTAAATGTAAAAAATATCAAACTATGACAAAATATTTCTTAGAATCCATGGCACCTACAATTTTTTGTTATGAACCCACAAATTCAAATAGGTTATTGATGTAGGAGCATCCTCCACGCGTAATCCTCTCTCACCCAAAACTATTGTTGTGAAACTTCAATTCGATTTCATGAGAAACACTCTTAGAGGCATGTTTATTTGTGTTAGCTCTGGTTCCTTGCTTCTGTCTCTCTCCAAATTAGAGTAATTTGGACTCTTCATATATTATAATGTTTCTTTTCAATCAAGCAATATTATTATGGATATAAAAGGCTTTCTAAAAATAAAAGGGATAAAATAAAGAGTAATTGAAAAAACATGGGAAGCTGAAAAAGATTGGAGGAATTGGGAATGAACATGGTATCGATTAAATATATATATATATATATATATATAAACTAGTTCCATTAGGGGGGAAAGGTTGTAGGAAGAGTACCAGGAAGGGAGACAAGGGTGGCATTGAGCAATGTAAGGTACAAATCCTTCATCGATGCCAGCCTGAAGACTAAATAACAAATTGTGCTACATGAACAGGAAGATATTAGCACCACGAAAGAGAGAGAAGGGGTGTTGGGGAGTAAAGACAAAAAAAATCTCATTAATTCACGCCAGAAGGAGGAGACATAGTATAGTTTAGAAAAGGAATGTATGAATCTATGATGGCAGTTTGTTAATTTGTGAGAAAACAAAAGAGAGCCCATGTGAAAAAGAGGTGATTGAATGGGAATTGTTGATTAGTGAGAAATCTTAAGCCAGATGGAGTAGGATTTGATTCATCTTAAGAGTCAACAAGATATGTGTGGAAGTGAATAAAATGGTGATTTTTTGGGGATTTTGTAAAGAAGAGGGTGCACGACTAACAAGAGATAGAGTGGGGAAGGCGGTGAAGTGAAAATGACTAGAGAAATCCCCCTCATACCTATGCCATGGGAAGTAGTGGCATGTTGTGTTGAAGATAATGAAGGGAGGCGCATACATTCTATTGGAAGATTCAAATGAATACATAATGGTTAGAAGAATAATATAAAGTGCAGATCACACCTAGATATACAAAGAGCAGTGCCATGGGTTGTAGGAAAGGCTAAACTCATGAGGTTGTGTTGATAGGGAGTGCATAGTTGGAATGACTAGAAAGAAAGAAGGGGAGAGTTGAATGAGGTTACATAGAATAAGAGAAAGGTGCTAGACAGGTGCAGGATGGGGCACTGACCAGCATACAGGTGAGGATAAAATAAGAGAAAAATAGGAATTGAGGAAGAGATGTGCAACACCAAGAGGTTGGTATATGAGGAGTAAGAAGGAATAATGAGTTGATATTTGTAACACAAATTAAACTTGCAGCTTGTAATTTCCTATAATTTGTAATGGTGAAATCATTTAATATTTGTATTTCAAATTTGTTTTCAAATTTAAGAATTTTTTTGTAATTGTAAATCAATCCAAATCGACAAATGTAATTGTCAATTTAAGAATTAAATTGGCCATAGAGTTGTCTGTAATTTGTGTATTACGAATTTGGATGAGAAATTGATTGTGAGTGGTCTTCTTCATCAATTGGAATTAGAGCCAGAGGTTTGAAGCATCCAGATAGAGCATTGAGAGAGAGGTGATTCACACTAGGATCTATGGGTGAAGAGGGAAGTGAGCAGAGGTTTCATGGGACAAGCATATCACAAAATGTGAGGCAGCTTGTGATGAAATGTGTGAATAGTGGAAGCGTGAGTGAAGTCCAAAAGTACCGTTGCAGATGTAGAGTCTTGGTAGTTGAGGGATAGAAGGCACAAAATTGAAGTGTGAGTGAGAATCTCAAAATCATCATTGCAGGTGAGCGGAGTCCTAAAAGATTGAGAGTAGAAAGTGTAGAGGAAAGTGTTGTGTGATGGTAGATTATAGCAGACGAAGTGGAATCTTCATGAGAATCGAGGTACGATTACAACATGGAGGTTGCAAGGGTAGAGTTGTAGAGGAGTTGAGAGAGAGATGAAATGGTTGTATTAATGTGAAGACAAAAAAAAGGCATAGTCATTGGACAGTGTGTATGAACCTGCAGGTTGTGACTTTTAATGTATAGCTAAGAGGTGACCAAAAGAGGAATGTGAGGGGTTACTTGTAGAGTGGAGAGGAAGTAATTGGTGGAGGAGGTTGGGCTTTCAGCAATGGAGTTCGCTGGAGATTGGTTGCAATCTCAAAAGGTGGTTTTATCACCTAACTCCTTTTTGAGCCCATGCTCACAAATTTCTTACCCCATGTGTCTGATGCAAGAGCATCCAGGTCCACGGTTAATCCTGTGTCACCCAAAAATATTGTTACGAAACTTGAGTTCGATATCATGGGAAATGCTCTTATAGGCATGTTGATTTATGTTAGCTTTGGTTCCTTGATTTTTTCTCTCTCCAAATTAGAGTAATTTGGACTCTTCATATATTATAATGTTTTTTTTCAATCAAGAAATATTATTATGAATATAAAAGGCTTTCTAAAAATAAAAGGGATAAAATAAAGAGTAATTGAAAAAACATGGGAAGCTAAATAGACTGAAGGAATTGGAAATGAACATGGTATCAATTAAATATTAGAAAAAAAATAGTGCCATCAGGGGGAAAGGTTGTAGGAGTACCAAGAAGGGAGACAAGGGTGGCATCAAGCAATGTAAGGTACAAAGCCTTCATCAATGCTAGCCTGAAGACTAAATTGTAGATTGTGCTACATGAATAGAAAGATATTAGTGCCACAAAGGATAGAGAAGGGGTGCTAGGGAGTAAAGAAAAAACCATTCTCATTAAGCCATGCCTGAAGGAGGAGACATAGTATAGTGTAGAAGAGAGGTGTATGAATCTATGATGGCAGTTGGTTAATCTGTAAGTAAATAAAAGAGAGCTTGTGTGAAAAAGAGGCGATTGAATGAGAATGTTTGATCGGTGAGAACTCTTAAGCCATATGGAGTAGGAGTCGATTCATCCTAAGAGTCAACAAGATATGTGTGCAAGCGAATAAAATGGTGACTTGTTAGGGATTTTATAAAGAAGAGGGTGCACGACTAATAAGAGATAGAGTGGGGAAGGAAGTGAAGTGAAAACGAGCAGAGGAATCCCCTCATACCAGTGCCATGGGAAGTAGTGGCATGATGTGTTGAAGATAATGAAGGGAGGTGCATACATTCTATTAGCAGATTCAAATAAATATAGAATGGTTAGAAGAATAATATAAAGTGAAGATCACACCTAGATATACAAAGAGCAACTACATGGATTGTAAGAAAGGATAAACTCATGAGGCTGTGTTGATAGGGGGTGCATAGTTGGAACAACTAGACAAAAAGAAGGGGAGAGTTGAATGAGGCTGCATAGAATAAGAGAAAGGTAGTAGATAGGTGTAGATATGGGGAATTGACCAACATATAGGGGGAGGAGAAAATAAAAGAAAAATAGGAAGAGACGTGCCACACCAAGAGGTTGGTATATGAGGAGTAAGAAGGAATAGTGAGTTGATATTTGTAAGAAAAATTAAACTTGTAGCTTGTAATTTCCTATAATTTGTAATGGTGAAATCACTTAATATTTATATTTCAGATTTGTTTTCAAATCTGAGCATTTTCTTGTGTAATTGGAAACCGATCCAAATCGAAAAATGTAATTGATGATTTAAGAAATAAATTGGCCATAGAGTTGTCTATTATATGTGTATTGTGAATTTTCATGAGAAATTGATTGTGAGTGAAGTCTTCTTCATTAGTTATCTTGATAAGAACCTATCACATTTTTAAATCCCCAATCAATTTGATCATGGTGACAATGTTTTAGAATTTATAAAAAGTGTCATTGTGTTCAATAAAAAGTTACCAACAACTATATTTTATGTTTTATACATCATGGGGCTTAACCAACTACACCAACACGTCTGATTGGGTGGGTGAATGCTATGGAAGGTATTTTTCATTCCCCAAGATAGCCTATCATTCCAAGGTACACTATTATGGTGTAATCTCTTAAGAGACCTAAGTGCAAAAACCATCAAACTATGATAGAATATTTCTTGTAATTTATGGTAGCTATAAAAAAATTATGTAAAATTATAGGTGCATGTAGGTTCCCTCCACAATAGCCTCTCACAATTTTTTAAATATCCAATCCATTTGACTGTGGTGACAATATTTCAAAAGTTGCAAAAAGCATCATTTACATTTAGTGAAAAGTTGTCAACAACCATGTTTTATGTTTCATGTTTCGTGGGGTTGAACTAATTATGCCAACATGTCCAATTGGTTAGGAGAATGCAATGAATGCCTCTATTTATTCTGTAGGACAACTGGTCATTCTAGGATACATTATTTCGACATAGTCTCTTAAGAGCCTTAAGTGCAAAAAATTGTCAAACTATGATAGACTATTTCTTCCAATCCATAATACCTAAAATGTTTCTTTCTAAAATTACAAGTGCATGTAAGTTCCCTAAAAAAAAATCTCTCATTTTTTAAATCACCAATCTATTTGACCGCGTTGACAATATTTTAGAAGTCACAAAAAACATCATTTGTGTTTAGTGAAAATTCGTTCGCAACCATATTTTGTGTTTCATGCATTGTGGGGTTGAAAAGACTACACCGACACATTTGAGTGGGTAGGTGAATGCTAAGAAAATTCATTCTCTAAGAAAGTTGATTGTTTTGGGCTACACTATTTTGGGCAGTCTCTTAAGAGCCCTAAGTGCCGAAAATTCCAAACTATGAAAAACTATTTCTTGTAATTTTTGGTACCTAAAAAATATTATTCTAAAATTACAAGTTCACATAGAATCCCTCCACAATAACCTCTCTCATTTTTAAAATCACCAATCAATTTGACCATGGTAATAATGTTTCAAAAGTTGCAAAAAACATCATTTGTATTTAGTAAAAAGTTATCGACAACCATATTTTTTGTTTCATGTGTCATGGGGATAAACTGACTATGCCAACACATCTAGGTGCATGGGTGAATGCTAGGTAATTATTCTATTCATTCCCTAGGACAACCGATTGTTCTAGGATACACTATTCCAACACAGTGTTTTAAGAGCTCTAACTACAAAAAACTTCCAAACTATGACAATTTGTTTCTCAAAATCCATGGAACCTATGCATGTTCATCTAAAATTACAAGTGCAAGTAAGGTCCCTCCACAATAACTCTCTCAATTTTTTAAATCTCTAATCCATTTGGTTGTCCTGACAATGTTTCAAAAGGTGGAAAAAGCTTCATTTACATTTAGTGAAAAGTTATCGATGGCCATATTTTATGTTTCATATGTGTGGGGTTGAACTGACTATAAAAACACATTTGAGTTGGTTGGGGATAACTAGGTTAGGCCTCTATTAATTTTGCAAGACAATCGATCATTCTAGGCTACATTATTCTAACATAGTCTCTTAAGAGCCCTAAGTGCAAAAAAATGTCAAACAATGACAAACTATTTCTCATAATTTATGGAACCTACAAATTTTTTTCTAAAATTATAGGTGCACGTAGGTTCCCTCGATAATAACTTATCTATTTTTTTAAAGTATTTGATCCATTTGATCGTGGTGACAATGTTTTAGAAGTTACAAAAAGCATCGTTAGCAGCCATATTTTGTGTTTCATGAGTCATGGGGCCGAAATGACTACACTAACATGTTTGAGTGGGTATTTGAATTCTATGGAAATCCCTTTTTCATTCCCCAGGACAACTGATCATTTTGTGCTACACTATTCCATCGCAATCTCTTAAGAGACCTAAGTGCAAAAAACTGTCAAACTATAACATACTATTTCTCACAATCCATGACACCTATTAAAATTTCCTATAAACTTAAAGGTTCACATAAATCCCCTCCATAATATCTTCTCTCAATTTTTTAAATATCCAATCAATTTGGCTATGGTGACAATGTTTCAAAACTTACAAAAAACATCATTTGTGTCAAGTAAGAAGTTATCGACTTGACCATATTTTGCATTTTGTGCATCATGGTATTGAAATAATTGTTCCAATACATCTATGTTGGTGGGTAAATGCTAGGGAAGGATTTTTTTCATTCCCTAGGATATCCAATTATTCCAAGCTACATTATTCCATGTAGTCTCTTAAAAGCCCTAAGTGAGAAAAACTACCAAACTATGATAGACTATTTCTCACAATCCATGGCACCTACAAATATTCCATATAAAATTACAAGTGAAATTAGGTTCTCTCCATAATAAAACATCTTAATTTTTTAAATCTCCAATCTATTTGACCGTGGTGACAATATTTTACAAGTTAGAAAAAACATCATTTGCATTTAATGAAAAGTTGTTAGCAGTCATATTTTATGTTTTGTGTGTCATGTGGCTAAACTAACTATGCCAACATGCCCCAGTGAGTGAGTGAATGCTATAAAAGGCCCGATTTTGTACCCCATTTGTCTCGATCATTCTAAGCTACACTATTTAGCATATTCTCTTAAGAGCTCTAAGTGTAAAAAATTGCCAAACTTTGATAGACCGTTTATTAGAATCTGTGGCACCTACGAATGTTTTGTTTAATCCTAAAAATTAACTTAGGATCCATCCATAATAAAATATCACACTTTTTATTATATCTAGACCATTTTATGGTGGAAACAATGTATAAAAAATTGCAAAAAGCATCATTTGTGTTCAGCTAAAAGTTATCAAGAGCCATATTTTGCATTCTTCATCTTGTGGGGCTCAATCGATTGTGTGAACCCATTGGTGTTTGTGGGTGAATGTTAGCGGAGGCCTTATTTTTCACTCCAATTATATCAAAAATTTCAAGCTACACTATTTTTGTGTAGTATCTTAAGAGCCCTAAGTGCAAAAAAGTCAAACTATGATAAATTGTTTCTCAAAAATTGTGGCATCTATGAATTTTCTTTCTAAACTTATAGGTGGATATGGGGTTCTTCTATAGTATCCTATCTTGATTCTAGTCAAATATGCATTGTTTAACCATTCCAAAATGAATGCATTCCTGCAAAAAACATCAGTTGAGAGTAATGTAATAGTAAAATATTTTTTTCATTCCATGTGTCATGGGGCACAACTGATAATGCTAGCATGTCAATATGGGTGGTTCAATCCTTCGAAACAACTAGATTCTTATTTTCTCATGGAAAACATAGGGTTATCCTATATATGACTATTATAACACTACTCTTTATGGCTCTAAAATAGTCATAATTAACTAATTTTCATTTTTGTGTGGATATAATGACAACCCATTGCTAGATCTTACTGTACACTAACTACTCTTTATTGTTGCATGTTATTTTCAAGCGGGTAACATTTCATGAAAGTGTTGTACTTCAGTATGCTTTGTGTGAGCATGAAATAATGGATTCTCAAACATCTTCAACACACTTTGATTATCACAATACATAATCAAGAGATTAAGTTGTGGGTAACAAACTATAAGTCATATTACTTTACATGTTGCTTCAACAACTACTTTTTACTCGACTTTAGTGGATGACAATGCAAAATTAGAATTCTTTTTATAACTCCAAGAAATTAAAAAAAAATTAATATTGTAGTAACCAAGGGTTGATTTCTTAGAGTCTATGCAACCTTCAAAAAATGAATATGAAAATTCAACAAGTTTAAAATCTTCTAATCCAAATACTTTGAAACTAACCAATTACTTTATTTTGGATGAATCATGAATGGAGACAAGGTTCCAACTACAACAAACGTGTTTGGATGATTAGTAGTCAACTAAATTGAATTTCCTAGCAAATTTTTTACGTAGTGTTTCATCAATTATTTTATGATTTGATTCTTTAATCAACTTAGTTTCTCCAAGGAAAAATCATTATTATACTCAACACTAGAAGATTAATTTGAAATAATATCTAAAACCTTAAAGATCACATATAATGAAATATTAATTAAAACTCCTATTGCGTGCTTACTATAAGTTTTCCATTGTAAAAATGTCATCTTTATGACAAATTTCCTAAAACAACCATATCATGACAAAACTTTAACTATGTACTTAATGGCTTCACATGACACTGTGATTATTATTTTCAACCTAGAAAATAATCTATCACAACCATGTTTTGCACAAAGTTTTCATTGAACTATAATCTAAACCTTATAGACAAATCTTTCTTCTTCATGTGTGACCTTCAAAAGGCCTTTTTCTTAATAGTCCATCTAATTGGCTCTTTAATACTTAACATTCCAATGCTCAATAATGACCATATTTCAACAAACTAAACTATTAACACAAAGAGCATGCATCTCCATGTCATCAAATAATTTATAATAAATAACAACGATATTCAAAATGACTAGGAACTCAATTGTTATTTTCATGGTGGGTATCTTTGACACATACACACAACACCACTAATACTTTTTGGATCTACTCTTAAGTTCTTCATGCAACATAAAGGTACATAAACATGACAATCAAAATATCATATTACACACATGTGACTTGAAACAAATGTGATTGAAACATGCCCATAGGTCAAGAACTAAAACCAAAGTATATTGTAGAATAAAACTTGTAGATCTTAATTAGTACAACTTGGAACCATTAAAATATATCAACCTAAAAATAATGCAAATTCAAAAATATATTGTAACAATTAAACTAAGACATCATGCATATTCTTTTCATGGAATAAAAATTAGAACATAAGCATTCTTAAGTCCAAAATTCTATAAATCTATAAATATATGATAACTACAAGTCAAAAAATAGAGGCTAATGAACAAATATCTAACCATTATTAAAAGAATGTAGGAAAATCCAAAGTTGTATCATTTGGAAAACCCTTGAGAATACAATTTTGAAAAACATTTTTCCTCAAATTTGTAAAAAAACCATATATTTTATAAAAAATACCTACAAAACACCTTGCATGTAACATAAGACACACACACAACTACGATGCAAATATGAACTCATTCACACATACAAAACACCCAAAAATATACAAAGATGATATTTTGATTTTGAATGGTGGATTATTACAAATGTGTAATATGTATATTCAACACACTATAAATTTGTAAAATGCATCTACATGCACCCAAGAGCTCTAATTCACCATATGACAAACTCTATAACCTCCATGCGATCATTTATCGAGAGGACATGTAGGATCTCTAGGTCACCATATGATTACCTCCACAACCTTCACATGGCTATGTATCTCTAGGGGGATAAATAGGAGCATCAAATATCACATGACTAATGCCACAACCTCCCAATAACTAATGAATTATCATATATCACCAACTAGGAGCTCCAATTCACTATATGAACAAGTCCATTAATGGTGATGGAATCTAAGGAAACTTGCAACATGATTTATAATCCACTCATTAAAATCAATAAAATCCCCCATCTTGAGCTTCCAAAGCTTAAATTTTGTTTCATTGAATCTATCCACCTCCATTTTAGCAAAGCATGGCATACCTATGTCATGAAATAAGATTAACTACAAAAAATCCTAAAAAAAAAGGGATTAACAAGTTCACCATGATTTGATACGAAATGAAAGGAAATATAAACAAAAATCTTCTTGATCTCGTGTAGAAAATTAGTAGCATATGATTTTAAAACAAATTTGTATTAACCAAATATTGACAACAATGGTAAAATAGATTTATATTAACCAAAAATCCATATAGCCATACAATGTTGCATGTCACTAAAAGTATTATATATGTACAAGAAATCCATATAGGCGTATAATGTAATGTATTAGTAATGCAAAGATATATCTACAAAAATCCCATATAGGCATACAACAAAGGACCCTAATGTAATCACTTCCCTCTAGGGGAAGAAAAGAGGTCACAATATTCCTTTGACTATCAATTGGATCGAGAGGCATACATTGATGGCTGCTTTCAAATTCACTAACTCAACCTCCTCTCTAAACTATTATGGACCTAAACCTGATACAATAAAAAGTTTACACATTGATATATAAAAATTTATAATAGAATAATGACTTACCACATAATCACTTTGAACCTTGTTTTTCCTCCCTTTATCCATAATAGGGAGTGTTCATGAGATAGATTTTTGAAGCCTTGTAGAAAGCATCAAGATACAAATTCAAATACAAATTAATACTATCCAAAATTTCACTACTAGACATATAAAATGTAAAATATAATCTGAAATTTGTTAAGTTGGCTCATACCTCTGTCAAAGGTATCAAAGATGATATTGATGTGGAAACACCATGCTCCATTGTGTTATGAATACCAGGAGGAGTATCAACTAATGTTAACATCTAAAAAATGAAATAATGTTATTGTAACATCCAGCTATGCAAGCCCGAAGGGTAAGAGCCAAAAGGGGACAAAATATATTTTTTTTGATAACATAAAGAATAACATACACATAAAGCAGTTGCCAAAATGATATAATGACAACATACGTGGTCAAGCATAGTCGTACGCACAACCCAAAGGAGAGGACTAATCCACTCTCCAGAGAAAAACCAAACATGAGCAATTAAGATAGCTCAAGAACCTTTGCTCTGGAACCCCCAGCTCCGGAACATCCTAGACATGCATAAATTCTCATCACACTAGAGAAGGATAACAAGGATACTAAATTCATTTTAAAACCCAAATGAGATTCTTATATTCATGCATCCATTTTGCAACAATTAGAAAGGAAAAGACAACAATAAACATGTGCTCGACACCCACACCGAGTCACCAAATCTAGTCTAATCAAGCATACCATTATTCTCATTTTATTTGATTGCAACATCCTTCATGAGGAGGGTCCAATAACAATATTACAATTACAAGCTTAGGACTCAAGGTCCTTGAATTATCCATTTATAACCTTTACACTAATAAGAAAGCATGAAGAGAAGGAGACATGAGAGAACAAAAGAAGGAAAAACTTGAAGTAAATCCACCATGCCGAGACCTTCAGTCCCTAACGGTGGTTTGCAACGCCACCCAACCATGTGGTACCCGTAGGTCCACCCCGCCGTGCTCTTGGAGATAGTCACACGACCCAAACACTCAAGCAAGATTCAAGCACAGAGGTATAGGCTTACACACACGCCAATCACAATGAATACACTTCATTCAAGATAAGGTTGGGCAACCCAATTAGGGACAACTAACATATATGTCAAAGCAATTCAATTCACACAAAAAGAAGAGTAATAATCATGCAACTACATAAATAATTTAATGCATTATCACAAAGTAAGAGAACATTCCAGCACATGGAATGCACATGCCACACACGTCACTCATAAGAGAAATCGATGAGATACAAGACATTGCAATTAATATGCCAATCACTCATAAAATGAATTAAATGACATACAAGTCATTCCACACAACATGAATATAGTATTCAAACCCAACACCAAAAGAGGAATGAACATACATCTTTTGGGTGCTACTCAAAATAGGATTTAGATGCTAGAGTGCAAGCATAGGGAGAGTCATAACATGTGCCCAAATGAATGGCATCAAAGAAACTTGGCATCCTTTCATACAACAAGAATGCACAACTACACAAGTCCCACGCTCCATGAGCAGACATGTCATCCCAACCATCCTTAGCCTATAAGAGCACTGAAGATATGCAGGGGTATCCAATAAGCAATAAATGACCTCCATGACTCACTCTAGTACCTAGTCCTAAGGTTCATCCCATTCCACATAAACAAGGAAATATAGTCAAAATGATAGTGCAGCTCACAATGGAATTCACATCCAAAAACATAAGGCATTCACACCTCTTATGACACTATTCACATTTTTACATTAAAATAACAAATCAGAAATTTAAACAAGTAAACAGATTTGAAACGATCCCATTCAAAGAATTCATATACCTTTTCTATCATTCCCTATTATAATATGCAATAATATTATCAAAAATCCACTTTTAAACAAAGGTCAAATTTTCACACGTAACTAGGTTCCACCATTGAAGTTTGAAAAAGCTTAAAAATTTCAAAGTTTGAAAATGAAAAATGAAGAATACCCTTGTGATCTAAATATACCCAACAACACACTTTTAACATAAAAACACCAATTTGTTTCAAATCAATTTTCGCAAATAACCAGGTTTCACCATTAATGGAGCTTGAAAAAGCTTGAATTTTCAAATTTCGAAAATAAAAAAAATAAGAATACCCTTTTGATTTAAATATACCCAACAACACACTTCTAACATAAAAATGCTCATTTGTTTCAAATCAATTTTTTGCAAATAACCAGGTTTCACCATTAATGGAGCTTGAAAAAGCTTGAAATTTCAAAATTCAAAAATTAAAAAATGGAAGAATACCCTTTTGATCTAAATGTGCCTAATATCACACTTTTAATATAAAACAACAGTTTGTTTTAAACCAAACCCAATTTTCACAAAAAACCATATTTTCACCATTAATAGAGCTTGAAAAAGCTTAAAATTTCAAAATTCAAAATTCAAAAATGTAAGAGTACCCTTTTGATCTAAATGTGCCCAACAACACACTTTTAACATAAAAACAACATTTTTTGCTTCCAATTAAAATTTTGGCATGACAACCCCATATTTGGGAAAATTCTCAAGATTTTCATAAAATAATTTCTACACTATCAATTTGATCCAAATAAAATTCATAGAATGATTCTAGCATACTACCAATGCATTTAGAATCATTTAAACTCTTTAATATCAAGTAAATAGGAATAAATTAACAAATACCTCAATTCCCAAGCAAGAAATTCATGTGAGAAGAAGTTTGCACACAAGTCACGAAAGCACACGAAATTGCAGCCATCATTTCTTTTCCCCATTCCTATCCAAATGCAACTGATCTCATGAAACTCCATGCCCAATTGCTCCCACAATGAACAAATCAAATTTTCAACAAAAGAGGGTTTTTTTTTTTTCCTCACATTTTTCCTCCCAAAATATGCTACTCTCAAAATGAATTCTATTTTCCCTTTTTAAACTCTTTCTTTTTTCTTTTTTTTTTCATTTTTTGAAAAACCATTTTAAAATTATCTTTTATCATATACTAATTTATATCATTTCTTTCTCTTCCCAAAATATAATATTAAATATTCAATTTATAACATAAATCAGCATTCAACATTATAATCATGATTTAGGTCTTTATAAGCACAACTTAAAATTAAATAATAAAATAATGCTTAGAATTTTCTAAATGAATTTAATCACACAAGCCATGCAATTACGGTAAAAAAAAAAAACGCATAAGCCCAATTATCCCTTTTAAATATTAAATTCCCTCATTTAATCATAAAATGCATTTCCTATATTAAAATTTATGGAAATATGCAATTTAACTCAAAAGCTCAGACACTCTTCACAGGCCGACCACATAAGGGATTAAGGTTTTCTGGAATGTGACTAATCATGGTATTTGGGGTTTGCACTAATTAATCAAAGACAGATCATACCCAACTGGGTACGACGATAAGGGTTTAGGTCAAGGGTTGGCCAATGTGCTATCTCCTGTTAACCACCGTCAGGGAAGGTATGCTCAGACCTGTGAAGCCAGGTGGAGTCGATACCTGGTACTTGTAACCTACACACAATGGTGTACCTGTGCATATACATATATACATATATTCGAAGCAACATCAATCATCAAGAAGAGGGTCATGATATCGTAAGCCTCTCGGATACGAGTGTTACGACATCGTCCATTTCTTGTCCATAATTATACAAAAGAAATGATAACAATATATAACATATAAGCATGTAATCTATAATTATAACTAATCTTGATAACATTTCCCATAATCATCAATGTCCAATCTCATTATAACAACATTTAATAGTTAAAATACCAAATCAAAATCAAAGTGTTATCTTACCAACCTGGATTTAGAGAGGTGTTACAGTTATTCAATTACCAAAATCTATCTAATGTTATTTTATAAATCATTAATGATTAAAAATAAACAAGCTTACCTCAGTGAAACATTGATGACCACCTTGATTGGAAAGTGTTAATGTTGAAGGCCTGAAATTAACCTATTCAATATCCAATGTGAGTCATAATATTACCATTCATATAAGGTTAAACTATTCACATGTACTATATTTATTATTTCTTTACTAGCTACATACTTGTGGACTTGACATCATGTAATCAGGAGTTGGAGGGCCACTAAACATAGGGTGAACACTTGACCCTGAAATTTAATTATAATCAACCTAGTAATTTAGTTAATATTACATTTCAAAATAAAATTTAATAAATTGAATTTAAACTTATTGAAAATTACTTGACTATCAATGCCATATGTTTCATTCAGTATATCATTTTTCATGACCATCTGATCTACTATAGATGCATCTTAGCCACGTGCATCCTGATCATCCCCATACCCATAAACACAAAGAGAATCGTAGTTTTGACATAAGTGAAGTGGATGTCAAGGTTTGGAAGAATCGCACACATCACCCTATGCCAAAGGTCTAGTGTGTTGTATAAGGGTTTGATTCAAAAAGCTAATGGACTCTAGGGTCTCCATCTCATCACCCTAATTCACAACAAAAGGGACAAGGACATGCTCAAAACCAAGTCTAGCTAGGGGTCTCAGTGCCCAGTGTTGGGCATGTTGTGCCATCCCTTTTTCTTGTGTGGATCCCCACCTCTACCCTATAACTCCCTCATGTTGAAGTAATTAGGTATCTTATTGAGGAACTCTTACATTAGATTTTTCTCAAAAAATGTCATGGGACCTCATTATCATTGCATGGAGGATGGTCAAAAACCATCAACCACCTATCCCAAAAATTATTTTTCATCCCTTAGTGTTGGCACCAATGGATTTAAAGAACCTCCTACAAGTGCCATGTATGGGTTGATCGTTTCGTGTGTCGGTGAACAATGAACACAAGTCAAATTTCAATTTATTTTTCTTTAGTCTACTCATAAGATTTTATTTTTTTGAATTCAAGTTTTCTTTGCTCTTCCCTCTTGTTTGACCAACTATTGCTTTGGTCACTCATAGATACTATGTGGCAGATGATGGATTCTAGTGAACTAGCAAGGGTGGACCTATGTGAGTTCATTGCAACTGGATCTCTCAACCTTCCAATTAATGCCTCAAGTTCTCTCTTATTGTTTTCTATTTAACCTAATATATTTTCTTGCATTCTTGAAGGATTTTGAGGCATTGAAGGAGGGGTTTATTGTGCTTCTTATTTAGCAGGGTTTTGATGAGGAGGTGAATCAAGGTTTTGATCAATTGGTGGTGCATTATCAACTCCTAGAAATTAAACAAAATCCACTCAAAAATCTAATTAAATTTTTCTATTTCATTAAATTTTTACACTAAAAGAGAAAACAAAAATTACCTCTTCCACCTTAACAACATGGTGGCAACATTTTGACAACAATTTGGTGGACAGACAACGATGAAAGACCTATCTCACAATGTAAGCGTGCTTGAACAAAGTTACAAACTGCAGGTTTGGCTAAGGGGCAAGGATAAAAGTGAAGTTTTCAGGTGAGTTTTTTCTTAAGTGTAAAGAGCGTAATGCAAGCCCATTATAACGTGATCACATTATGCTCTCTAGGGGACCAAAAAGTAGGATGACCACTTTTTGGTCCTCCATATTTTTGGATTTACTCACTAGTTACTTAATTTTACTTAGAGTACACATAGGATATTTATCACTTTATGTCTCTATTTATAATATTAAGAAATATGTCGTAATCTTATCCAACCATATGTCTCACCTTGGTCTATATAACCAAGGGGTTCTCTTTGCAATCCCAATCCATTATAATCTATCATTTGTATCCTTTGATTAAATAGAATTATCCTCTCATAATTTATCTCTCTTGTGCTTTTTTAGAAGTTCTTAGATCTTGGGTGGCTACAATATTCAACCAAATATTGTATGTTATAGAACATTCTAAACCAAATCTTACAATAAATTCTTTTTTATTTTATTTTTACTTTCTAAAAAAAATAGATAATTTGTTTATAACATTTCAAAGGTAAGCACTAGCATCAAAATACTTTTATAATGTTTTTTGAAATCTATATGAAAAATTAAAATTAAATAAAATAATTTAGAAATAATATTACAATCATTTTACCATCACATTAATTTTTAATGAATTAAAAATAATAAATGTGTGTACTCTATATACTTAGATATGACCTATAAAAATTATACAAGTCTATACACTTGGATAAGTCAAGAAAATAAATTCAATCAAAGAGATACAAACTAAATCATTAGTACCAACAACACTTAAAAAACACTCTTTGGTATCATTGGAAAAATTGAAGGGATTTTAATTTGTTAGTAGCCCAATTAATTATAAGAGAATTGCCTAAAGTGGCTTTCGTAACTTTTTTACATGATAGTGGACATGCATTCTAAGCTCTTGAGAATGAATCTACATTCAACTTTATCTCAAAATATATTAAATTTGTTCCTCACTACAATAATCAACTTATTGCACCATCTAATACAAAAGCATCTAGAATTATCAATATCATTAGTTAAGCATTAATTGAGCTATATTTTGATGATGATCTACTACTTCTTTATGATTTTAATACTAATAAATCAATGCAATGTAAATTTGAGCGCATTACAAATAGTCTTCGACAACAACATTATACATTTCCTATTCAACAAGAATATCCTCTTTCCAAGATTACCATGGTCAGACATTAACAAAAATAAATATCAAATCTTCATAATAGACATGTATTGAAGTGAATGTTATACCATATATCTTTTATTTAACATTTTAAGCACAAAAAAATATTGACCTAATAAATACAACCTCAAACCATATATTAGATACAAACCGAGGAAATATGTATACTATCATATCAATGATATCATGTCTATTTTATTTTATTTTTAAAATATCCGCACAAGCAGTTTTATAAAGAGAAGAAACATGCCAAATATTACACATTAAACAAATAAAATAAAAATGAAACTAAAATAAATAAATAAATCTAGTGAACAAAATAAGAGATGTTGTGTATTGTACATACTACTTTAATCCCATTTGTAACATTAATTTTTCTAGCACAAAATAAATTATATTATTACATTATTTCAAAAAAGATGCAAACCACTAAATGACACTTGTTTCAATTTTAACTTTGATTCAATCTATAAAAAATCATTTTATGGGTTTTGCCATAAGTATAATAATGGTTATTATTATTTTATTTTTAACTAATTTAATAATAATTTTACATTGTTAAGGTCAAAGGATTGACTTTGATACAAATTAATCTTTTATAAGTTCACATTTATAATTATAAAAAAAGGGTTATATATTTTATTAGATAAAAGCTTAAATAAAAATTTATATACAAAATTTAAGTATATACAAACTATGATAGAATAGTGTTTAAAATAAATTTTGTAATGATGAATATATTTGCTATTTATTTTTGTGTTTATTTTAAGAAGATCTATTGATATATGTATATATAGATAAATGACATAATTTTATGTGGAGATTTTATTTTCTTAGCTTATCCATCTCGATACACACATATCTCCATATACTTACCTTGATCTTAGCCTTATGTATAAATACTTTGATATATTTACTTAAACTACACATTTATCCATACACCTACTTTCATAGGCAGTTGCCACCACCTTGATTTGATCATTTGCCTACCTAGGATAATTTCTATGATCACTAGGTGACCTTGCATTCATGAACTTGATCCCTTCTTTAATAAAATATAAATTTAAAATTTGGTCAACTAGACCCTTTATTTCCCACCTTAGGTAAACTAAATACACATTTGGTATAATATGATGATATATGTTAGTATTTTTTTTAGACTACATCACGTGACCGATGATGCTTGTGTGATACACCCTTTGTTACCACGAGTACGAGGGGGGGATTAGACCTCGTGACCTCTTGCCTGCAACATGATGCTTTAGCCAATCAAGCTAGGCCCCTTGCCCGATGATAAATGTGTAGATGGAGGAAACAAAATAGATTCAAGATCTTATGGATTAAGATCAAATCATTCAAACATCCAAATAATAGATAACCTGCAAGAAGATTATCCAAACATGCCAATGCAAATGCAAAACTCTAATCTACTTGTGAGGAAATAAACTAATTATCTCTATTACACTCCTCAAATCAAGATCTTGTGTAAAAAAAATGGCTCTCAAAAGCACACACACAAGAGGCTATGATTTATTGGATATTCAAATGCAAGATATAAAGACTATTGCAAAATATAAGAAATTAAAACTATAACTTGAGAAGAAACTAGCACGCAAGATGACAATGATAGCTAGATTGCAAGTGATATTGATAGAGATTCAATGCACATATTAGATGATCCCAAAATGAGGTAGAGAGGTTGTTTAAATAGACACCCTCAAGAGAAAGTCAAGCATCAGGGTAAGTATGGGATAATGGGAGATCAGTGGTATAGGAGGAATAAGTGGTAAATAGTAAATGGTAAGTGGTAGGAGGGAATACAAGAGGGATTTTATTTAATAAATGGAGAAAATGGATATAAGGTGCATGTGTTAAGGATAGAATAATATTTATTAGATTAATTCAGTGGGAGATATGAAAAGAAGAATGGAATGAGATGAAAAATAGATAAAAATGAAATGATAGGACATATTAAGGATATAGCCAATGCCTAAAGAAAATTAAAGTTAAATGAGGATAAATTTAATAGACAATTTTATGTGTCTACATTTTCCCCTCTTTGAGACAATGCAGCTTGTTGCATTGTTTCAAAGAAAAATTGATCAACTGATAGATATGCCCCAAAGATACCCTGATAAGGATATTGACGAATATGATGTGCCCCCTCGAGAGATTAATTGAACAGATGCAAGGATATTGATCTCTCAATTGATTACAGGAAAATGATTAGATGATTAACATTACACAAGTGATTAAGCAGAGATGTACATTTGATGGAAATGCATAGTTGATGGGTGTAACTGAACAATTGATGGAAATGATCAGTATAGCTGGGTTGACAAGCTGATTAAGCTGATTGAGATTGATTCTTACGCAAGACAAGTTGATACAATGATTGATTGATTGATCAAGGGGTTATGAGATTCTAACAAGCAAGTCTATTGATTTGAGATTTGATTCAAGAGACATACATCAATTGAACAAATTAATTGATTGATTTCTTTGCGACAAGGAAGATGAACAAAATGATGAAGAGAAAATGAAAGGGAATGAAAATGAAAGAAATGATTGATGAAAGGGAAAATGCAAGGTGATGAGAACTCTTGTGCTTTTTAAGTGCTTTTATCATCATAGAGCTTATTCTGTCACAAATTAGTATAAGTGTCTAGATAACATGAACATCTAGATGACTTGAATACTGTTTGCATTTTTATTTAGCAGTAAAGTATAAGCATCTAGGTATAAGGACCTTAGATGACCTGAATACTTATTGCATGGAAGATACTATCAGATAAGGAATGCTATCATCCACACTAGACTCATAGGTCCTCGATGGTTTTGGATAACTATGTCGTAAGATGAGTCCTCTTGTAAATGAGAAACAATCCACAAACAACATACAAGTGAACATGCCCCATCCTCACCTCTCTAGTGCAAGACATCCTTGATAAGCTAAAAGACATGCCACCAAAGATAAAAATCATAAATCAATCAAAGATAAATAGGAAAACATGCATCATGCTTCAATGTTGGATGGATTTTTGTTACAGTTTATGTGTTTGGCTGGATTTGTAAGATGGGTTGATATGTATGTTATAATGTTTGCTTGATTGTCAATCCTAGCGCGGTTTAATTTTGTTGAAGTGAAAAGCAGTGTGATGATCTGAAAGTGTCACTGTTTAGGGATTTTTGAAGTTATGCGTTGTTTTTGGATTTTCATAATCATTGATTATTTTTTTGGATTTTTGGAATATGTGATTTTTTTTTCAAGATATTTTATGATTTTTATGGATTTTTTGAAGTTGTAAAGATGGAGTGAGATGAAATGTGATAGATGACTGATTGAAGGAACAAGATCTTCCATAATAGAGGTAATGAAACCATGGATAAATGATAGATCAAAAGGAAAGATTCACTACAAAACATGTCACACAAGCAACATATCTTTTGTCAAAATATAATAATGGTTAGCTGATTGGATGCTAGGAATGATCGATTCCATAGGGCATGATGATGATGATGATAAGTACTTAGGATCACTAATTCCTCTAAGTACGATAAGATTGATGATTGTTGATGATTGATTGGCAAAAGATATAAGGATTGGATAATGTTTTACAATTAGGCTCAAATATGATTTGCATGATAAGATTCAAGGTTGCAAAGAGACATGATGACCCACCCTGGGGTAGTGTAATCATGGATAAATGATAAAGATGTGAACTATGATGGAATGGTAATGCATAAGGTATGAAAGGGAATCCAAAGCATACATTTGTAATTTTTCCCCTAATCTCATCAAGAACAAAGGAAGGAAATGGGACATGGATTTTGATAAGCTAAGAGATATGGAATGGAAGAATACAAGGATAAGTATAATGAATAGGATGATCAAGATCAACTAAATAAAATATGGACACAAATTCCTAAATAATTTTCCCCTATTCCTCATCAAGACCAAGGAAGGGAAGAAATGATGTATTTAGATAGAATGGTGGAATATGGATAAGGTGAAGGATATGGTACGAAAGATATGGATAAAGTGTATAGGATAAGATGTATGGCATTCAAGAAGATCCTTAACCTTGTCAAGATCAAAGGTGGAAAGGTAAAGGATGAACCTAAAGAGGATAATGGATATGAATGATAGGATGGATGAAACTTACCCCCAAGTGTAGAGTGCAAGAGGAATATGGAAGATAGTATATGTATGATAGTGAGATGGAGGAAGGATTCAAGCATCAAGTTTCACAACTAATATCCTTGAATATGTGCTCTAATAAACCATGGAAATGAGGATTAGACTCATAAACGTTGGTATATTAATGGTATGATGGAAGAAGATAAGGACTTATGTAAAGGTTTGGATTAAAGGAGGATAATGGGGGATGGATGTTGGATAATGGATAGGAGGTTGGAATGCTTGTTGATGGTTATACAGAAAGGATGGCAAGATCAACATTGACACACACCTTGAAGGGTGGTTGAGTGATGGAGGAAAAATGGAGTTTGAAGGTAATAAGTTTTTAGATGGGTGATTGGAGGAAGCTTTTCGATTAGCAAATTTGGATGCCAATTTAGATTTTATTGCTTCTATGAGACTTTTAGGAATCCACATAGCTTTTGACATTGCTTTTTGCTTTGTGTGCCTTTGTGACCTTTGAGATTTTTCTTTTTGATATATGGGTGAAGCCACAATAGTGGTTTACAATTCAAGCGAGGAAGGAAAACTCACAAAAAATGACCCCAAGTCAAAAAAATGTGATTTTGGGGGTTCGTACGAACCTATTGGTTCGATCAATTGCATTAGTGGTTCGGTCGAACCAAGGTTCGAGCAAACCCCTTTGAATTTGGCTACCAAAAAAATGCATTGGAAAGAGATTGAAGTGAACCCTAGAGGTTCACTTTCGAAGCCTAGGGATTCACTCTGAATTACTGTCCTCATCCCCCACAGGACAAAAAAACCTAAATTTTAGCACTTGAGGCTCGAGTTGAGGATGAAAATGGAGGAATCTTGACAAGCCCAACTAGAATCAGGTATTCCTCAGAATGAGCTCTCCAACGAATATAATTTTAATATATTTTGGTTTTATTATGTATTTATTTTCTCTTAGTTTTATTAAACATAGGTTTTTCATCAAAATGAAGGTCTTTGTTCTACACGTGCGGAAAAATAGTGATTATAAAAAAAAATCTCAAAAATATGAGTGCATCAAATATTGAAGTCCTTGATGCAACAAAAATAAATAATTTGAAT
>VDFB02127043.1:0-14927 GCA_007258455.2 Sequoia sempervirens | reverse complement strand
ATAATTTTTTTTAAAATAATAAAAGTAAACATGCAATAACATTAAACCATAACCACATAGCATAACACATAGCATTAATACACTTGGTTCTCTGGGGCACGCGAGGTTACATCGCATCAATACATCCATGGTAAATCTCTTAATAGAGTTACAAAAGAACCTAACTATTACATCATTGATATAATATTACATTACAATTTTCTTTGATACATTAATTACATTGAATTTCCCAACATGGGGATTGATACAAGAATAATGAAACATGAAGTACAACTGATCACTGGTACAACTCCACTACGGAAAGCTGAGAAGACACGACGCTGATGGGGAACCCAATTGGTGCGGAGCACGTTCCATCCAACCATGTGAATTACAAGTAACTCACCCCCCGTGCTCAGAGGTGACGAGGAAGTGAACCCGACCATGAATGTCAAACCGACTCAACCACATTATGATACTAATCAAGTACAACTCAAAGCATACGATGAACAACCAAAAACGTTCACAGATCACATGACAAGTTAAAACCAAGAAACTCATCACAATAACATGAAGTACTATCAATTACAATCATTAAACAAATTCACAAGAATTCAAAGAAACATCATAAAGAGATAACATCCAGAGGCAACAACAACAAAGCACAAGGGTGTCAAGTGGAGAGTGTCATCGCATAGCTCTCATGGGATTCTCCTGGCCCTTCCTCCAACTGAGGCGCCGGCACCCATCTATGGATCTCCTGGCCCTTCCTCCTAACTGAGGCACCCGCACCATAGGGTAGCTGATGCGGAGCCAATAGTCTCTCGTGAAGATGAGACTATGACTATGCCGACCACGGCCTTCTCAGTCTATCACTAGTCTAAGGTAGCCCTAATGCATAGCCGAGGAATCCAATGTTTTATTATCTTGTGTTTTTAAACTACCCAACCCCCTAAATCTATTGTTTAGGTTATCACTTGTTTAGCTTACTCATTCGTGGGTTATCCCGAGCCCTTCCTCATCCTGAGGCGCCGGCGCCCACGAAAAGCCACTCTCCCACCTATGACCCCTAACATATCTCCAGTAGGCAAGGGTTGAACCAACACATATAAATCATAAAACCAAAATCAGATACACGAGGCATTAACCATCTTGCAACTACTCATATTCAAAAGACTTGCAATCCCGTCCAACGCTTCCTAACATAACACCAGTAACGCTATAACAAGGCAAATAACACTTTAACACACAAGCCTCTGGAACAAGATTTTCACAGACCAATACGGTTCCCACATCAACAACTCAGAGCAAAGAACACCACAACATACAAAGAAAACTTAGATAACACTTACAAGGTTGTACCATTACGTTTGTTTCCAATCCCATTTATATAATTAAAAACAATTGTCTCCACAAGATTTATAATCACAACCAAAGACTAAAATCTAGTCTAATATATTTGTTTAATCGAAACAATAAATTAAACAATGTCCATTTAAAATAAATAAATAAAATTACTTAATTATAACCAAAATTAAACATTTAAAAATCCGAAGTAAAATTACATCCATACAATCTAATAAATTATCATTTAAATTTAAATAATCTTAAATTCACTTTAAAAAATAAAATACATAATAATTATCTTTTAAAACATATATAATATATAAAAAAAAAACATAAATAAATATAAATATATATATATATATAATTATATATAATATATATATACATGTATTAGTATATATATATATATAAAATTATATATAATATACATATATAACAAAAAAATAAATGAAATAACATTTAATTAAAAAAAACTAAACTTTTAAAAGAAACGCCCACACAGTGGGCCGCGGGCTGTACATAGCAGCCCTTACGGCTACTGTGCGCAGCAGTCCGTAAGGACTGCTGTGGCAGTCCGCCACAGGAAGGGGCGCGGGGTGGGTACGGCTGTCGTGCCCTCCCCAACCCCATACATTTATAAAAATAATGAAATTTAAATTCGACCCCCCCCTCTTAGCAGTTTATAAATAATTTACAAAGACACGGAATTCAACCAAAAACCGTTCGCCCAGTACAAACATGGGTCAATATTTCTGGTAATAAATGTCGATATAACCCCAAACAAAAAAATACATAAAATAATTCCGATTTAAATGAAAACTAATAACTCAAAATAAGACACACCCAAATTTTGATTTTAGACAGATTTAAAAAAAAATTTATCAGACGTACGGCCGACAGCCGACGCCCAGTACCAAAAAAACTTATAAACAAATACAGATACATATATAATATATATGTATATACATATAGATATATATATATATATATATAAAAGAATATATATATATATATTATATGTATATACTCTACTTGCATTAAAATCAGAGGGAAAAATACAGAAAATCAAATAGATCCCTCATAAATCAAAATATTGAGAAAACTCCATTTATATTTTCATCAATAACTAAATCATCTTTTCTACAATCCTATCCTTTATAAATTGAATGTTTCAGAAGATCGGGGTTCTTGTTTTGACAAAAATTGGGCAGTATTATTACTATGATTTTCTTTGTTTTTTTCTAGTCTAATAATTTTCCCTAGTTTGCAGTTCAACAGAAGTTTTCTATATTCACAAAAAAAAACATTTTTAATAAAGTTTAGTTTTCTTTTCTGAAAAAAACAAATAAAAGAAAAAGGGTACGAAAAGAAGACTACGAGAGGAACCTGGAGTCCAATGCAAATTTGAAGATGCCTACTTGACTCTGATGCCCTCGAACCTGATTCCAATCCTTAGTCTAGAAAGAACTCCCCAAGACAACACCAGCAACAGATTGAAGACAAACTTCCTTCCTAGAGCTCTCCTCAAATAATAGCAAAGAATTCAAACTAATCTCTTCAGAATCAAAAGTACATAGACAAAGTTTTCAGCAACTCAATCTCTCTCTCATCTTCTGGGTGTGTGAGAACTTACAAAAATTCATCATTAAATAAAAATATATTCCCATCTCTTCAAAAACTCTCAAAAATCAAAATTAAAAGAAATCAATTCTTTAAAAGCTGGCTTTTTCCCAGATCTCCATTCCTATTGGCTCACACAAACTTTTTATTCTTTTCTTTGTTTTATTGCTTTTATTTCCTGTTTTGCAACTTTTCTTGCACCTCACATTACATATTTATTTTAAATAAATTATTCTCATAATTATCCACCACCAAATAAATAATTAAAATAATTAAGTCACACTTAATATTTAATTATTATTTAATTGCAATATATGATTTTCCAAAAATAATTAAATCATTTAAATATTTAAATACCATTTAATCCAACATTAAAAATAAATAATTTATTTCAATCATTAAGATAATTCATAACTATAAATGTCCTCATAAATAAAAATAAGACAAAATACATAACACAACACACAATGACGACAATTACACAAAATCAACTATTCCAAACAAATGAGACGATCTGATATCATGGAACGGGAGGACTTCATCGTCACCTCTGTATCAACATTTATCCGTTGGGTTATTTGGTGCTCGCCCTGTCCTGCCGAAGCAGGTGGAATCGAGACTTGTACCTGCAGTCCTGCATACAAACGAAGTTGTGTACATGTGCATATATACATATATATCAAAGCATTAAATCAAAATACTGCATTGTGAGAAGGAATCACAACATAACAGGGCACTTGCGAACGAGTGATGCTATATTGTCCTTCGTCACAACTATTCTAACAATTATAACATAATCAATGAATTACATTTCTAACTAACAATCATCTCATAACATATTAAATTAAATCACTGCACCATATCATAATTCAGAAAATCAACTGATATAATCAACCATAATGTCATATAAAGTAATCATGTCCAAAATGAAATAACAGCATCATCTAGCATCTAACTAACCATATCAAACAGTAACAGTATCATCATAGTATCTGACTAACCACATCAAACAATAACAGTATCATCATAGTATCTGAGCATCAAAACAAAACATAACACCACTGCGTCCAACTAGCAACCAGGAGGGTTATTACATCCTCCCCCCCTTAAATCCGGCTTACTCCTGTAAGCCAAAAAACAAGTATGGGTAGGATTCTCGCATACGGGAAGCATCCTCCCAAGTCGCTGAAGCCTCTTCATTGGGATCCCACTGGACCCTCACCTGCTCAATATCCCTGCCTCTGAGTACGAGCCTCCTGTGCTGCACCACGGCCACGGGCTCTAGAGCTAGTTGCCCGTCCTCGACCTGTAGAGCATTCCAATCAAGAACATGAGTAACATCCGGAAAGTAAGGCCTAAGAACTGATACATGAAAGACATCGTGAATCCGCGACAGACTAGGTGGCAATGCCAGGCGATAGGCGACAGGACCAATACGCTCCAACACCTCAAACGGACCCACGAAACGGGGTGCAAGCTTAGAACCCTTTCCATAACGAATAGGGCTCTTCCGAGGATGAACTCTGAGAAACACTCGATCTCCTATAGCAAACTGTCGATCTACCCTGTGTGCATCAGCAAATTTCTTCTGCCTATCTTGAGCTGCTACCAGATGCTCTCGGATGCGAGCTACCTGTTGCTCCATGTCACGAAGCATCTCAGGTCCAAGAAGAACCCTGTCCTCTAATCGATCCCAACTCAGAGGGGTACGACAAGGATGACCATACAAAGCCTGAAATGGAGCCATGCCAATCGAACTGTGATAGCCATTATTGTAGGCAAACTCAACCAAATGTAGGTAGTCTTCCCAACGAGACTGTTGGTCCATGACATACATACGAAGCATATCCTCAAGCACCTGATTAACTCTCTCAGTCTGACCATCTGTCTCAGGATGGTAGGCAGAACTAAAATTCAACTTAGTCCCTAAGGACCGCTGAAGGGATGTCCATAATGCAGAAGTGAATACCGGATCTCTGTCAGAAATAATCCTGCGCGGTATCCCATGTAGTCTAACAATATCCTCCATGAACACCCTAGCCACCACTGAAGCAGTATATGAAGATCGAATAGGAGAGAAATGGGCTACCTTGGTCAACCTGTCAACAGTGACCATGATAGCGTCGTGTCGCCTGGAAGACATAGGCAACCCGACTATAAAATCCATAGAAATGATGTCCCACTTCCACTCCGGAACAAGATGCGGCTGCAACAAGCCTGCCGGATGATGATGCTCGGCCTTCACTCTCTGACATTCAAGACACCTAGCCACAAAATCAGCAATGTCACGCTTCAATCCTGCCCAAAAATATAGTGCACGAAGATCAGCGTACATTTTCTTAACTCCTGGGTGTGCCGAATAAGGAGCTCTATGAGCTTCCGTCAAGATAAGGGTACGAAGACCCTCTGCAGGAGGTACATACATACGACCTGCATAGCGCAAAACACCATCCGAATCCAAGGAGTATCCTGCAAATTTACCTTCCAAAGCTCTACCCGACTCAATCTCTGCCTTCACTAGCTGATACCAATCATCAGAAGAAAGAGCTGCAACTATCTGACTCTTCAAATCAACCTCAAGAGTCATAGCGGATAACTCATGCCTGCGTCTGCTCAATGCATCTGCTACAACATTCTCCTTACCCTGAATATATTTCACCTCAAAGTCGTACTCACACAAAAATTCCATCCACCTTCTCTGTCTTGCATTCAAGTTCGGCTGCGTGAAGATGTACTGTAGACTACGGTGGTCTGTATGCAACTCGAACCGATGCCCAAGGAGAAAGTGCCTCCACCTCACCAAGGCATGCACAACTGCGGCTAACTCCAAATCGTGAGTGGGGTAATTAAGTTCATGGTCCTTCAGTTTCCGTGACTCATAAGCAATCACTCGACCTTCCTGCATCAACACAGCCCCTAAACCTTCCAAAGAAGCATCTGTACAACAACAAAATCACCTGCCGGATCAGGAACTGCTAAGATTGGAGCACTAGTCAACTTATCCTTCAGAGTCTGGAAAGCTAACTGACATTGATCGGACCAAAGAAATTTCTTTCCCTTCCTCTGCAAAGAGGTGATAGGATGAGCCAACCTAGAAAACCCCTGAACAAACCGCCTATAATATCCTGCAAGTCCCATGAAGCTGCGAATCTCTGAGACATTGGTGGGTGCGGGCCAATCCACAATAGCCTGAATCTTTGCAGGATCAACTGAAATTCCCTCACCAGAAATCACATGGCCCAAATACTAAACTTCAGTCTTGTAAAAGTCACACTTTTTGAGGTTGTCAAACAATTGATTATCCCTTAAGCACTGCAACACCTGTTTTAAATGTTCTTCATGTTCCTCCATCGACCTAGAATAGATCAGGATGTCATCGAGAAACACTAGAATGAATTTATCCAAGTATGTACGGAAAACTCCATTCATTAGACTCATAAAGACTGAAGGTGCATTCGTTAACCCGAACGGCATCACAGTGAACTCGTAATGTCTGTATCGAGTTCAAAATGTTGTTTTGTGAATATCTGCATCTGCAATCCTCAACTGGTGGTATCCCGATTTGAGATCTATCTTAGAGAACACCTTTGCCCCTTTTATCTGATCGAAGAGATCATCAATTCTGGGTAATGGATATCGGTTCTTCACTGTTACTTTATTCAACTGCCTGTAGTCAATACACAAGCGAAGAGAACCATCTTTCTTTTTCACAAATATCACAGGTGCTCCCCAAGGAGAAACACTTGGGCGGATAAAGCCCTTGGCCAACAATTCTTCCAACTGAAGGCGGAGTTCCTGTAATTCCTGCGTTTTCATCCGATATGGAGCTCGAGATATGGGTTCGGCTCCAGGTACCAGATCAATCCGGAAATCCACATCTCGCTTAGGCGGCATACCAGGAATCTCCTCTGGAAACACATCAGAAAAGCCCTTAAGAAGCAAGTAATCATCCAATGACAACCCCTGACTATCCTCAGATTCCAAGTCACTCACAGATACTGCAAAGAGCTGACAACCCTGTCAGAAATGCCTTTTGAGCTGCATGGCAGAGATCATACGTAATGAAATAGGTCTCTGAATACCCAAGATCTCCACCTCCTTACCAGAGTCATCCATGCACCGCACTGCTTTACGTCGACTGTCAATCATAGCACGATGTGCACTCAACCAGTCCATGCCTAAGACAATATCATAAGAACCGAGGGGCAAGATTCTGAGGTCCACCTCGGTTGACATTTCACCTATACTCAAGTTGCAATCCTGCACCAGCTTCTCTACCACAACCCTTGATCTTGATGCTAATTCGACATGCCATTTTATGCCTTGGCTAATTTCCACCAAACCACATCGCTCAACTACTAAAGGTGATATAAAGGAATCAGATGCACCAGAATCAAAAAGTATAGAAATGCTAGAATTATTCAACACACCTGATGCCTCAACTACTGTGTTCTGGTGAACTGCCTGACGATTATCCACTGAAGCAAAAACACGATGCGATCTCCCTGCATCGCCTACTGTCAGCTCTGATGCTGCTGGCCTCTGATTAAAACCGGAGGTGTTCTTCTGAGGACACATCCTAGCAATATGTGCCGGCTGTCCACAAGAGAAACACCCAGTGCCTCTGCCAAAACCTCTGCCCCCTGATGGAGCATTTGACTGCTGAAAACTCCCTCGACTCGGTGCTGACTGGAAACTAGGTGCAGGCTGTACGAAACATTCCTGACGAATCCGGTTCCTGTTCTGATCCCTGCGAAACTGAGAATTGCCACCCTGCTGAGATTTATTGTTCTTCTGTTTTGACTGCTGCTGCTGAGGCTGCTGCTGCTGATAACCCCCTTTCGAGGGTGGGTACCTGTTCCTGGAAGATCCTGCTCCCTGTGACTGCCCTCCATGAGCAACATAACCAGGTGTGGGCGTGCTACCAATCTGTACTCCAATGTGGCCACCCAAAGCCATGGCCAAATTCTCCTCCACTAAGCGAGCCTTCTCCACTGCCATCTCCATCGTCTTCGGCTCGAAGACTCGTACGCCACCACTGATGCGGGCATTTAAGCCCCAAACAAAATGCTGCACTAACATGCCCTCATCGTGGCTAATCCCTGCATACTGCTTCAACTCATAGAAGCGCCTCTCATACTACCTCCATCACCATCACCATGAGACCACATTTCTTTGAGGCATTTTTTGAAACAGTTCATTGCCTTGTCTATGCTATTGCTTACTATTATGCTTTGATAGATTTTTTCCAAGCATCCATAGCTTGTTTGAAAGCACCTATTTTAGGCTTTTAGCCATAGCAGCAAGGCAATGAACTGTTTGATAAAATGCTTTGGTAGACATGTATGAAAAATGTGGTAGCATAGACAACTGTCACCATCGATATTTATGTAGTTGTAGTATGTTTTGTGCAATGTAATCAGCGATATGAATATAACCAACAAATATCTATTTTCTATAATTCATGGATTGAACCATTTTATATGCTCTCAATGTCTCAGACGCTTATGGAAATGCCATTAATTTTTTTTAAAAGTAGTATGCTATGTGATGATACTATCAACAATGTAATTATATAATCGATTACTCTTTCTTTTTACATAATCTAACGTGATTCCAAACTTTTCATAGGCTTCCTACACAGAAGGCAACAAAGGCAAGACTAGAAAAGCACGCAACACAAACTTGGCCTCGTGGTTATATGAAATTAGCCGCATCGAATTGTAAGTATCAATAAATGAAATATTGCATCCAAATTATAATAAATTGAAAAAAAATTTGGTTTTATCACACCATAGCTAGCAAAATTCATGATCTTCTGCAAAATGTAGGCTCATTCAACAGAGTTCCCACAGAAGAGGACTTGAAGATTGCCTTCCAGCAAGGCTATGGAGTCATGGCTGAACGCCTAAGAGTCTTGACTGGGAAACACAATCTTCCATTGCATCCGACACGCAGGTAAATAAACTCAATAAAGTATATTAAAAATTGAATACTTGTGCAATCTATTCAATATTAATTTCCACCATAAAGTAATTACATGCCTATTTGTTTTAAACACTCAAGCAATGATAATATATACTGCATATGACATTGGAATGCAGCCTAGTGAGGGTGGAGCGAACGTGCAGATGAAGGTCATGGTGTGCATCCCGTACTTTAGAGCATGTAGAGCGTGATCAACATGTTGAGCATGATCAGGCTAGAGAAGATCGGAATATGATGTGGCCCCATCGTAAAGAGGACCACTCTAAAGTTCTTTTAAAACATATTTAATTGCAATTGGTGTATTAATTAATGTAACCTTCGTGTTTCAACTTTAGAGCATGTAGACCATGATCAACGGTTGAGCATGATCGTGCTAGAGAAGATCAGGAACATGATGTGGCCCCATCCTAAAGAGGACCACCCTCATGTTCTCTTAAACATATTTAATTTCAATTGGTGTATTAATTAATGTAACCTTCGTGTTTCAACTGCAGATCGGATTTAGGTTTGCTGAACATGTTGAGCATGAGTCTATAACAAAAGTTCAGGAACATGATGTGGACCCATCAGGTAAAGAGAACCACTCTAATGTTCTTTTAATTAATCAAATACTTGTAACAATAATAATAAAACATATCAGTTTAACATTTCTTTCTTATTGCAGCAGATCCCCCCTTGAAGCGGCGTCCACGTCATGAGCAGACGACTACGCGTACATTAAGATCACAAGCAGAGGGCATAACAACTAAAGGGGGGACAAATATTGATTTAGAAAACGATACTCCACTTCAGCATTATGTAGCTTTCAAAAAGAAACAAAAAAAAAGGATTGTAATCATATCATGACAACCATATTTTTGATAATATGTAAAAAAATGAGAATGATTATTATATGTTAATGAATGAATGTGAATATGTTAATTAATGAATTTATATGTTAATGAATGAATGTTATATGTTATTAATGGATGAATGAATGAATGTTATATGTTATTAATGGATGAATCAATGATTAATGTTATATGATTGGGTATGGGGAATTGAGAGTGATGTGAGGGGGGCGGGGAGGGCCAAATGAGCTTCCACTGTCACGTGGTTGGCCTTGTTAAGTAGAGAATATTAAACTATACTCAAAACAAAAAGAAGCTCAATAAGGTAATGCACTTTTCAATATAAGAAATGCATCGTTTGAAGCATCAAACCAATATGCAATCTGTATGTATGATCAGTCGTCAGTCTCCGCAATGGTACATTTCCACGAATATATAATTTTTTTTTTTAAAATTTTTTGCTTCTTCGTCGCAATTTCGACGATAACCACTGACAAATCAACAGAAAGGCTCGACGAAGTTGCTATAGCTGCGACAACGATTTCGTCGTAACTCCCTACCCATTTCGTCGCCCTTCCGACGATATTTTGGCTTTGCTACCACACTACGCACTGCCAATTTCGTCGAAATTTCGACGAACTTTTAGTGTTCTTCCAACGCTACTCCTTGCTAATTTCATTGCAACCTCGACGAACTTTTCACGTTGTTTCGACGCTGCTTCTTGCTAATTTCGTCACACTTTCGACGAACTTTTGGCATTCTTTCGACGCTACTACTCTACTATTTCGTCGCTATTTTGACGAACGTTCCATGTTGTTTCCACGCTACTGCTTTCCCATTTCGTCGAACCGACGACGAACTTCTGGTATAATTCGTCGGTGGATAAACAAAGGTTTCGTCGATATTCTGACAAAATCCTGAGGTATTTCACGATGCTGCCGACCGACGATTCTTCACCGTTATTTCGACGTTTAATTTGTCGTCGGCATTGCGACGAAAAAATAGAGACAAAAAGATTTTCGCCATTGTGTCGATCTTCCGACAGAGATGTGTCGATCTTCCGACGAACGCCCGTCGGAAAATGGTGTCAAATCCAATAGTGGCTCAACATCCAATGGGTTTTTGACAAAAATATTCAACAATTTGTTCTCAATTGGAAGTGTCCCTCTAAACACCCTCTAATCAGGCAACTTTGGAAACTTATTCCACCTCATATTTGTTGGTGCCTGTGGAAAGAAAGGAACAATGGGATTTTTCAGAGAGAAGGAGAATAGTGTGGACAGTCTGTTGATAATCCTTAATAAAATCCTTCTAGATAACATTTTGGTTTGCAAGTGGAAGATCCTTAGCTGCCCCCCAATAGTCTAGGATAAAAATATGGCCACAATTTGGAAGTTTCCTAGTGACTTCCAAAAGTTGGAGAACTCCAAGAAGATTGTCAGGAACAACATGAAATGGAAAACTCCCAAACTACCCTGGTATAAGCTAAATTTTGATGGGGCGGCCAAAGTTGGGAAAGCTGTTGGGGGTGGTATCATCAAAGACCATAATGGTTGTCTGGTTGCTACTTACTCAGGGAACCTGAAGAAACACACAAGTAATCAGGTGGAAAGTATGGCACTCCTCTAGGGCCTTAAATTTTCCCTGTCACTCGGCGTCAAGTCCCTAGAAATTGAGGGTGACTCGCAACTAATTGTGGAAGCCATGAAAGGCACGATGGTAGCTAGATGGTCCATCCAAGGGATAATTGAAGACATTTTCTCTCTTCTTACTGGTCTTAAGGAGTTCACCATTCAGTATGTCTACAGGGAAGGAAATGTGGTTGCTGACAGTCTGGCTGCGACACGTCTTGATCTGGAGGGGCTATGGTGCTAGAGGAAAGAAGAGTCTTTGCCCCCATCTATTGTGGCACTTCTAAGAAATGATCTTAAAGAAATTCATCATGGTTCCTAAAAAAAATCTTTCTAACCTTGGTGTGGTATTTACTAACTTTTGTTAGTAAAGTTGGCAGGAGTTTTTTATTTAAATAACTGGCCATTGTGCAGGAAGATTGATTGGGATGATTTTCCACATGTCGCATACTTCCTTTATTGGTTTGTCATAAGGACTTGTCAAGTTGAGCCTAATGACCGATGGGGTCATTATTTTTTAAAACCCCTCAATTTTTGCAATGATCTTTTTAGCAGATTTTGTTTTATTCTTTGAGTTGTCCAAATTTATTACCACTCTCATTTCGTATCATGCCTTGGAATTCTCACATGAGGGAACTAATAGGCTTGCACTGGATATGAGATGTGGAATTTATTTCCATCTTTTAGTGTGTTGCAAGTTACCTTTTTCCAACCACTTTTCCATTCCCTTTTCCAAATTTAGTTTTTATTGTATTTGCTCTGCTATTTTTCTACCTTTCACTGTTCTAGTTCCCCGCAAAAATTGTGTTGGAGCTATGGGTGGTGACCGGGTGCATGTGGAGCTGGATAAATGTGATGAATGGAAGACGGATGGCACCGCCTGACATATATGAAAGGAGGGTGGATTTTCCCAGTTTATGGAATGCATGTCTGGCCATGATGAGGGCCTCTCCAAACAATTTTTCATCTCTTGGGATGCCAGAAGGGTTACCATGGGAAGCATTTCCTTTGAAATTAATGAGGAGGTCATCGCTAAGGCCACAAGTCTTGCTATGGATGGGCGTAAATGGAAGAAAACCACCAAAGTTGTTGACCAAACCAGCCTCAACATGTTCTTTCGAGGTGATGAGAATCTTGTCAAGCTATGCAAGGGCTATGACCGTGAGGTGCTTCTTGAGCCATGGGATAAAATTTGCATGATGGTGATGAATTACTTCACTCTCAAGGGGAGATATAGTGTGTATTACTAGTACCATTTCAATTTCCTCAATCACCTCAGAAACCACCAAAATATCTCCATTCCATTTCTTCTAATACATTCTCTTGAAAGTACTATGGTTGATGTGGTTAAAGCCATGAAATCGAATACAAATTTCACCATTCTCCATCAAGGGCTTATGTCTAGACTCTACCATTTCCACCTTGCCCTTTTCCCTCCTTGGACCATCACTGTTGAAGAGGCTTCGGTCTCTTCTGCTCCTTCGTCTACTAGCATTATGGACACCCCTGGCCCTAGTAAGAAAAAATGCATTAAAAACCCTATCGTGAAAGCCTCTCCACAGGACACATCCCCCTCTCAGGGGCCTATGGTGAAGAAAAAGGATAAAAAACTCATATCTCCTACCTCGAAAAGTAAGGCCAAAGCCTCTAAGAAAACAATATTTAGGCTTCAGCAAAATGACTCTGACATTGAGATCACCGAGGAGACTAGTACCCCTCATAGGTCAAGTAGACTGGTCATCAAACAAGAAAAAGAGAAGAGTTTTAAGGAGGGCTCAAATTCTGACAATAGGGATAGGAGTGAGAGTAAGAGTAAGGAGGAAAAGGATGTGGGGGGGGAGGCTCTTTCAGTTTTTGTTAGTAGCTCCTCCCATGTTTTTGAAAGTCTTAAAAGGGGTCCCTTGGGTCCTGCCAGGATTAGAATTAAGGAGGTCAAGTCTAGGGCCTCAAAAATTAATGAGGGAAAGGCTCCCATGGAGGAAGCTTGCAGTAAACAGGATGTTTTCTAGAAGGAGGTTGAAAACCTTAAAAGAAAAGATGAGAGTTTGGAGAAAAGACTGCAGGATGTTACACATTTTGCATTGAAGATAATGCATAGGTCCACCACTACTTTATGTGTGATGTAGAAGGACAAGCCCATGGATAATGTGGATGAAGAAGCTATCAACATGGAACTTCTTAAGTTCCTCATTGAAGATTGAGCTACCATAACTTTAATTAAGCCATGCAGTGAGAAGAAGGATTAGGTTTATGGGGAATTTTATTTTTTGACTGGTGTTGGTTGAATCAACTTTCGATTATGTTTCTATTTCGCTAAACACATTGTTAATGTTGTTATGTTTCCTTATGAATGGTATGACCCTTGGTGATTGGTGGTTAAGACTGTTTTGAATCATGTTTTCATGATGGACATAACTAGTAGTTTTAGTTCTTGTGATAGTTTTTGGATGTGTTTTTTATATGTTCTGCTTAGGGTGATGGTTTGATTTTTAGACCTATTGTTACTATGTTGTTAGTGTTACTCTATTGTAGATGGCCGGTGGTGCCTTGTATTAAAGGGACAACACCCTAGTTTTGTTGCTTTTTATATCAAAAACATAAGAGTTTTATAAGAGAAGCATTATTATTATTGACAATATTATTATATCCAAACACTTTTAATTACTAATTATTAGTATATGTGCTAATCAAGTAATTATATATTATTTTTTAATTTAAAGAAAATATTTCTTTTGTAAAAATAAATTGTAATTTTTTAAAACATAAATATTAAAAAAACAATTTATTGATATTTTTATTGGTTCAAAGGTTTTATTTCTTATTTTGGATTTCAATTTAATTTATGTAACAATAATTTATTATTATATTTGATAATAATGATTAAATATATTATTGATCCAACTCATTGTATGAAGGATGAAAGTACAACAAATTTTACAAATAATCACTATATCTAAAAGGCGAATGAGTTAAACCCCACCCTAAAAAAGAAGCCTTGGGTACAAAACAAACAAACAATTTCTACAAACCAAAAATATGCAAATTCTATCAGGAAGCATGCTTTGGGAATTTGTCCTATTAGACATCATCCTATCCTTTGTTCATACTCTGTATCTAGCTTTCTTCTTTTTCTCCTAGTTATGTTCATCCTAGTGACCTAGTCTAGAAGCCATATCTAGATTTAATCATACAAATTTCCTTTAAACACATCTTTTCACTCTTTTCACAAGCATCAAGATGCAAAAATCTTCAAAAGAAAAATCTACATTTGAGATTATCTATGTATAATACAATTACACATAAGTCTTGGAAGGCTACACTCCAAGAGTCCATTGCCTATACTATAGTCGATGGGTTCTAAAGCATCAAAAAACTATCTTTGTCTCAACATGTTTTATCTATTCAGGTTGTTTTGGTAGTGCTCACTAGTTTGTGGACCCTCAAACCATTTGAAATTTTCCCTTGATGGGTGAGTGCAGGATCATGATGGGTCAAATAGTGGTGATAGGAAAAAAACTCGTTTTCACATAGC